>VMDR010007363.1:0-40951 GCA_007922815.1 Macrotus californicus | reverse complement strand
CAACTCTGAATTAGAGAGGTGTCCAGATGTCTAGATGTCCAGTGCCTCTCAAGGTCCTTAAGTTCACAATCTATTGAGCTCCCTGACCTAGCTCCTCAAACAGCCAGACCAAACCTTCCCATGCCTGGCAGACAGATATCATCCTGCCCTTTCTCCCCCTCCAATGGAATGGCACAGGGGCTAGCCCATTCAACAGCCACTGTTCTTAATATGCATGTGCCTAGGAATTGGACTATTTCATAAGAGAGTTGCCAATTATTATGGAAAATAGGCATTATTCTATTATAGGTCTACCTTTGTGCCACGTTCCCTGAAGACAGTGCTGCCCTAACCATCCCTAAACAGATCCCATTTAACTTAGACATCCTCTTCCACATGTTCTTATGAGGGTCTACTTGCATTTATTGATCTCATTATTGCATTTAATGGGCAAGGCACCAGGCTCTAGAAATATTAGAAGTATTAACTGCCCATGAAATCTGTCCCAGATGACACAGTGTACCTGAGCAGTAGCCTCAATAAAATTTATAGTTATCATAATGATAATAAAAACAGGGGCCTCTGAAGCAATACCCTTATTATGATAATCCAATTGTTTGGTACAGGAGGCTCAAAGATTTAGGATTCTCTAATTATTTGATTTGGGGAAAGTCTAGCAGTGGTAGGTCTTTCCAACAAGTCATTCAATCACTACTTATTTTTATTTATTTATTTTTAAAGACTTTATTTACTTATTTTTAGAGAGGGGAAGGGAGGGAGAAAGAGAGGGAGAGAAACATCAATGTGTGGTTGCCTCTTGTGTACACCCCACTGGGGAACTGGCCAGCAACCCAGGCATGTGCTCTGACTGGGAATTGAACCAGTGATCCTTTGTTTCGCAGGCCGGTGCTCAATCCACTGAGCCACACCAGCCAGGGCTCACTACTTGTTTTTAATGCCATTCCTAATATTGCTACTGCTTTCCCAGCTACCATGCTAACAATTGCTGCACTCCAGGCCCTCTCCCTACAGCCCCATTGAACCCCACATCCATATCTTATCATTTATCTGATCTTCATCAATGGAAGCCCTTTGCCCTTTGCCCCCATTAGGGACCTGACAGTCATTGGATTCCATGACCATTCCCTGTGGACATATGCCCGTGTACTTCATTAGTGGTACATTGATCTCCACATAATTTTCAATTTTTACAGCCATCATTGATACTGGATCCTAGATCAGCTAACTGCCTAGTGACCCTTAAAATTTAAAAATGGAGAACCTTTGAATATTAGTGGCATCATTAGACATTGAGTCCATTGAAATCAAATATCTCTCACCCCTACCATACATACCATTGAACTTGAAAACTTCACAAAGTGGTGACCCCCCCAAATTGCCCAACCCTATGGTAGGCATAGATGTTCTAACTAAAAAACATTCACTTTGGTTTAGCCCCAAATAGAGCATCTTCACAGTTGGCCATACTAAGTAGACCCCAGTCATTCTACCATATTCTATTAAAATTGTAAACACCTCCCAACATTATATTAAACAACATATTAAAGAATTAAGACCCATTGTTCAAAATTTGGTTGCAAAAGGGATCCTCACTTCCCCTTACTAGCTCTATCTGGCCTGTCTTTAAGCCAAATAAAAATGAACAGTGCCTTGTATTCAACTATTGCAATCTCTATGGGGTGGTACCCCTAATTAAGGACCCTATACCAAATATTATTGAAATTACTGATTTTGTTCAATCAGTCACAGGAAAGTTCTTCATAGTTATTGATCTAAATAATGTTTTATTTTGTTCCTTTTTCTCCACAGCCACTATTTGTATTTTACCTTTGAGAAGTCCCAATGTACATTAACCTAGCTTACCTATGGGATATCTTAATAGATAACCATTGCTCATAATTTATGCATACAGAACTTTTAAGGGCTTGCTTTGCCCTTCGGCACTCTGCTATGGCACTACATTCATAATATTCTACTAAGGGGAGAAACTTGTGAAGTTATTGCACAAGACATTTGGATTGTGTTGTCTAGACTTTAACAGACTACAACTGGGCATTGAACATCAAAAGCCCAGCACCTCAATTTGGAGCATAATTTGGTATATGGAGGTGAACCCGTATTGCAAAATTGCATATTTGCAAATAGTTTTGGGTGCTGTCCACGTCCCTGTTCTCCAACAAACCCAATACTATTTAACCTAATTGGTTTCTGGTGGCACCGTATTCCCCATCTACAGATTTTATTCAAACCAATTTATGGAGTCACTAGAAAGTTAGTTCAATTCAAATGGGGCCACCCCAACCATAGGTCCTTGAGGCTACCCAAAATGTCACCTGTGATATGCAAAATAATGACCTCCTGAAGATGTCTGTGTCCTAATCACCAGAATCTCTGACTATGTTAGATTAGATGACAAAGGGGAATTATTGTTTGCAGTTGGAATTAAGGTAATTTATTAGCTGACTTTGAAATAAGAAGGTTATCCTGTGTAGAGAAAAGGGAACCCTCACGCACTCTTGGTGGGAATGCAGATGGGTGCAGCCACTATGGAAAACAGTATGGAAGTTCTTCAAAAAATTAAAAATGGAACTGCCTTATGACCCAGAGATTCCACTACTAGATATATATCTGAAGAAACCCAAAACACTAATGTGAAAGAGTATATGCATCCCTATGTTCATTGCAGTGTTGTTAACAATAGCCAAGCCATGGAAGCAACCCAAGTGCCCATCAGTAGATGAGTGGATAAAAAAGCTATGGTACACATACACAATAAAATATTACTCAGCCATAAAAAAGAAAATCTTACTATTTGTGACAGCATGGATGGACCTAGAAGGTGTTATGCTAAGTGGAATGAGTCAGCCAGAAAAGACAAGTACTATAGGATTTCACTTATGTGTGGAATCTAAAGAAAAATATAAGTAAGCAAACAAAACAGAAACAAACTCATAGACACAGAGAACAGACTGATGGCTGCCAAGTGGGAAGGGGGCTAGGGGGCTGGGTGAAAAAGGTGAAGAGGTTGAGAAGTACAGTTTGATAGTTATAAAACAGTCACGGGGATGTAAAGTACAGTATAGGGAATATAGTCGGTAATGTTGTAGTAAATGTTATGGTGCCAGATGAGTACTGGAAGTATCAGGGGGATCACTTTGTAAAGTATATGATTGTCTAACCACTATGCTGTACTTGAAACTAATACAAAAGAATATTGAATGTAAACTGTAGTTGAAAAAATAAAATAAAATAAGGTTATCCTGGATTATTCAAGTGAGTCCAATATGATAACAAGGTTCCTTAAAAGTGGAAGAAAGAGCCCAGAAGACAGGGTCAGAAAAACAGATGTGATGACAGAAGCAGTGCTGTATTTGAATATGTAGGAAGAGGGCAATAAAACAAACCACATATTCTCTTATGCCTTCTGGAGTCTCTGGAACATACACAATATCTCACGACTCCCTCTGGGTTTCTGGAGCAAATAGCTGTGCTCAGCAGCCAAGAGGTACTCCTCTTGACAGATAGCTCTTAGTGGCCCAGAGCCACCATGGGCCTTGAGTCTGTGATCTTTTGGAATCAATTACCCATCCTACCTTGGATCATGGAAGTGACATCCCACAAACTTAATACACCCACCACACCCTCCTGTCAGCATAGAAACGGCACTTGCAAGATAGAACTCAGCCTAGACCCTCAAGCATATCCCCACTACAGGAGGACGTGGCTTTCTTTGCCTCGGTCTACTCCAATCTAGGAGCATTCACTCTTTTTCTATAGCTCTGCAATATTCATCTTAATTACTCATCCTCCTCTCCAGCCACCCTGTACCCTCTGTACTTCCCCCAGCACTTCCGTGAATTCCCCAGCTGCTTCCATATTACTCTTCCCTTCGTGGACTCCTTGCCCTTCCCAGCCTCCCCCACTAATTGATATTATATACAGCGTGAGATTATCTTGAGATTATCTTGCCCTTACACGTCTGCATCAATACAAATTTGCCCACCAGAAACTCTACCCTTTATGATCCCTGGGCTAATAGTTCTCCTGTAGCGTTCACCCTACCCCTTCTCACCTATACAACCTGGCCTGTATCCTACAAACATATAGTGTCCAGGTCATTCTACATGCAACTAGAGAATTCACTTTTCTAGAAAGAGCCATCTTTTACCTACTATATTGAGCCTCATCACAATCTTTGGTAACAGGCATAAATTTAGGTATTTTCAATTCTATAACACAGACTCCCCTCAAAGAGGCCACACCGAGAAGGTCATATAAAAGGTCACAACTCCTGAAACACTACATACATCAAACAACACAACCCCTAGATGCCATTAATGAGAGACAAAACTCTCTGGTTGCTATGGTAGCTGATAACAGATTGGCATTAGACTAACTACTGACATCTCAAAGTATAGTGTGTGCCTCGAAGGGAATCTTCTAAAATATGTGGGTCAATAACACAAGGAAAGTCTGCAAAAGAGCTTAACAAATAAAACAATGAACCAAAATGATCAATATAATTACTAAAATATTCCCATAGATTCCCCAGACTCCATTGATTTCTTCTGTTGGCTATCTCTCTGCCTGGGACATGGGACTCCTCACTACAATCGCTGGCCTTATTAATTTAGGTAGGCTTTGCAAATCTGGGCTCTCTGAAGTATACATGTATTGACAGAAAAACTGAGAGGTTGCTCTATTAACCCAAATGTCTTGGATGAATTGTGAAGAGCATAAGAAGGAAACTTGAGCCCACAGTGAGATTTGATTTACTGTCAGTAAACTCTGTGTCTCATCTCTGCCTGTGTCTGACATCTGTCTGTACAATAAGGTTCACATTTATTTACTTCCACCCCATAAGCTCATGTGTACTCTTATTGCCTCCTTCAAACCTCATGGCAGAGGGAAGTCTCCACTGGCAGGACTTCTTCCCTACAAATGCCTGTGTACTATACCATCTCTTCTGAACCTTCTCCAGCAGACCTGTCCCCCTTGCCCTTCACCTTGGGGCTTCCCCACCTGTGTGAGTAATAAACCTTTCTTTGATCATACCAAAGGACCACACTTAAGACTTTTGACATCTGAAGCTAAGCTTGAGAGGGGGATTCCCCATATTATGTTGAAGTCATTCTTTCATATATTATTAACATTACTTTGCTGATGAGGTAATTGAGGAATTTTGAAGCCATTCTAGATGATTAGATCCTACCTGACAGTTAACATAATATAATCAAAGTTCTCTGAAGCCAAATTTTTATGATAAACTTTAGCCTACAAATCTTTTGGTGTGTGGTATGATGCCAGCCAGAAGACTTCTCTAACTGGAAATGACATTTTCTAACTGTGGCAAGAATGAAGAGAGTCGAAACCACCTAAAAGAGGTTGGTTGTTTGGCCCTGATGCTCTTGAGCTAGGAGATAGCCTGCCAGGAAGTCTTTCCTATTTCTGCTCACTGTGTGGCCAAATTCTTATTGCCAATTTGTCTGACCACCTATCTTATGGGAGAAAATGCTTCAGTTCTCTTACTCCTGCCAAATGGTTTCTTGGATGATCTAGTACACAGTAAAATCACAGTCAGAAAACTCAGGCCATGACAAGATCCTAGAATATAGGGGTTATTAGACACAGCAGAACTATGTTGCTCAATCTTTGCTAGTGCAAATTCCCTAAAATGCATTAACCTGCTTCTCTGCCAAGAGAAGATCAATATGCTGAACATGATTGATAGTCTCTTTGTATCCTCACAGTACAGAGTAACCATGGTATGCATTCTGCTTCAGCTGTGATGTTAGAGGACCCTAAGATGATAAAGGTATGGGCTCCAGTATGTACAATGAAATAGTAAAATCATAAAACAGTAATGGACCTCCTTCCTAAGCAACTACCATGGACCAGGCTATTTACATACATTATCTCTTAACCCTTACAATAAATTTATGAGATAGTTACTATTGCCATCCCCATTTTACAGAACAGAAAAGTGGGGCAAATTTTGAGGTCATTTAGCTAGCATAAGACAAAATTAGTTTTCAAGTACATGTCATTCATCATATTCTAAATTACAAGCAGTGTCTCTCCTTCCTTTGATGTCTACGATAGGCAAAATGATCTCTCCCTCCCAAAAGGCATCTATATTCTAATCTCCAGAACCTGTGAATATATTACTGTAATCAAAGAAAGGATCTTGTGATGGGGAGATTATTCTTAGGATTATCTGGACATGCCTAATGTGATCACAAGGGTCTTTCTAAGAGAAACATGGGAGGATCCCAGTCATAGGACACGTGACAATAGAAGCAGAAGTTGGAAAGACAAGGGCATGGGCCAAGGAATGAAGGTAGGCTCTAGGCGCTAGAAAAGTCAGGAATGGATTCTTTCATAGAACCTCCAGAAGAGACAGCCCTGCTGACCCCTTGACCTTAGCCCTGTAGACCTATTGCAAACGTTGGACCTCCAGAACTGTAAAATAATACATTTGTGTTCTTTTAAGTTTCAGGTGATTTGTTACAACAGCAATAGGAAACTAATACAACGTTCCATTGCACTTGAATTGTAATCTCTGATATCACTTTTTGTCTTGTAGAATATAAATATATGCATATTCCAGCCTAAATGTGTACTTATTTCCAATCAGAATTTTTGCTCTTTTTTACTTCCCTATACCTTCTAAATTTTAACTTTTTTCAGAGTCTGTGTTGTCCTAGGCACTATTCTAGGCATTTTACATTCAGTTTTCCTAACAACCTATGGTAGAAATAGCTAGCTTTCCATACAAAATGTGTGCTTCTCCTCCACAGTATAGATTTGTTTGTAGAAATTGGCTGCCCGATCAGAGACTACATTTTCTATAAATCTTTCTTACATCAAAATACAGCCCCATGACTAGTTCTTGCCAGTGAAATCCGAGCAGAGGTGATGTGGTTAGGAAGCATGTATGCCTTCGTTTTGCCTTTTCAGAGACCTGAAAAACTATGTGTTAACAAGGGAGGCCTCATAAAGTAAAAGAAGACTTGGCCCCTTTCAGCATTGTAATCTTTTGAGAGCAAGAAATACCTGAGACGCGGTGATTTATCTGTCATATCAGCTAGTGTTACTTAAACCATGTGCCAACCCTAAGGCACATGTTATTCACCTCATGTTTACCGGTTGGTTGTGAAACCAGGGCTCACAATGATGAAATAACTTGATCTAGGTAACACATTTAAAGTGGCAGAGACAGAATTCTGACTCCAAAGACCATTGTATTTGACAACTGTACATAGTATTTTATGTAAACTGCTGTTCATTTGTCTGTGTAAGAAATGGTTTTTAAAAAATGTTAAGCATCTCTGAATCACAGATTTTAGGCCTAGAAGTCATTTTAGAAATTAGCTTCCCTAAGTCTCTTACAGAACTTCAAACATGAGAAAAGGGAGACCTGAAGATCCCAAGTGACTGGCCGCCATGATGAGACACAGCTGGGACCAGAGCCCAAGCCTCCTTTTTATTACCCAAATGCTCCTCTACGTCAGCTGGCTTTGTAGTCACAAACGGTTTTCAAACATTTTCATGTAATATCACCATGACCACTGAATATAGAGTCTTCTCTTTAGAATAAAAGAAAAGAAAAAACTAACTGTATTTATATAAAAGAGAAACTTCTGAGGTTATTGTCCATCATGATATATATACGTTATTGTATTCTTAGTCTCTTGTTCTGTTGAGACTAAAGGATCTTTATGCTATGAACATAAAAGTGGCAGAACACTGAACAGATGGAGAGTTGAAAGAATGTGCTGAGGATTCTACTCCTTGGCAGTCTGAAAGTATGTTACTACAGTAAACATACATTTAGCAAACAAATCATGGCGACTCACACGTTGATCTTGCACTGGAGTTGCTGTTTGGCTCATCTGTTCTCTAAGGCTAGCTGAACTGCTCTGCAATACACAGTTATTTCCCCAGTGTTTCAAGTCTGGCAGTGAATGAATGTAAGAACACTGGAGAAGTGGGTAAAATTGTAAGCTTACAGTGCTGATTTTATACTAGGCGAAATTTTTCTAGTGAATCAGAACACAGGTACAAAATGAACTATTTTGATTTCTGCTACTGATTTGATTTCTTAACTGCACACATACATTCTAATATGGAACAATTGCTTCAAAAAGCCATAATATCTTTAATAATGACTGCTCTGGGAAATGGAGTTATGAAAGTCTGAGTATACAATATGCCATGAGATAACGGCAGACCTTCTGCATTTGCAATTCTCCATCACACATTTTGATTTTAACTCAGCATCTTAGCATCAAGGAATCTCTGTGCTGGAATGGAACTTGAGAGCATAGAACAAAAAGTCTCCCTAACTTTTATTACCTGGGAATTGCCTTCATAATAAATCATGCTGTTCAATTTTAAGAGTTTGTCTGTAAATCAACTTTCAAACTAAACATTAACTTAAAAAAATGATCAGCCTTCTAGAGGTGTAAACTACAGAACCTAAAATTCACACATGTAAATTCAGTGATTTTTAGTGAATTTACTGAGTCGTGCAACCGTAACCCCAATCCAGTTTTAGAACATTTCCGTCACCCACAAAGAATCCCTCTGGCCCATTTTCACTCCTGCTCTGAATTCTCAGCCCCAAACAAACAGCAGTGTACTTTCTGTCTCTTTACAAGTTGCCTCTTCAGAAAATAGAAGAGGAATGATATAAATGGAATCCTACCATGTGTGTTCTTCTGTGTCTGACTTCTTAGGTTCCCTTGGAAGTCAAGCAGTCTGTCCAACCAAATCTGGACTCAGATCACTCCTGTGACTCCCGAGGGAGCCAGTGGGACAGCCCACAGGTGAGACCTCAGCACGAGGTTCTTGATTGCAGTCAGCTCGCCCCACTGCCCCAGATCCTTTCACTTAGCGCAGAGAGAGGAACAGCTGACCTAGATCTTTTCCCAGTTTCAGCTACAGAAACCTTGTTATGACTAATTTCTTCTACAAAATCAAACTCGACAGTCTTCTTCGTGTTCCATCACAGCCATGGCCTTTGCAGAGCGACCTCTCTGAGTGCTTCACTAAACCATACAGTTGGAAGGAGGGACTGGCTGGACAGACGAAGGGCAGGGACTTAATGCAAGTTAATGACCTGTGCTTGTTGGGAACTCCTCCTGCAGGAGGAATAATCGCAGTTCCTGATCAGGAGTGGAATTCAATGGGTTACCGTACCTACTGGCATAGTGTAGGCACACCCTCAGCTGCTCAGTGTCCCAAGGGCAATCCTGGCCAGGAATGGCATCACAGACTTCTTGGTGCTCAGTCTGGCATGACTCAGTACCACTTGTCCCTCTGAGAAGTTGGGGGACTCTGGGGTCCCATAATGAGTTAGCATGCCAGAATCTCCTCCTTCATCAGAATTAACTGAATGAATTGCTCCATCAATTTAGAACGGCCAGTGAAGAGCTGTCAGTCGGTCTGGGATTGGGCAAGGATCCCCTGATGAGTCAAATTAAACCATGGGCTCCCCTTCTGGGGGTAATCTTCGAACAAGTTCCCTAACTCTAAATTTTGTAACCCTACTGCCCCCAGCTCTCAAAGACTGTTTTTTTCTGGAATCTGCCCTAAGGGTCATGAGAATTACACTGTCACATGCCTTAGTCTGCACTGCTTTTGATGGGAAGCACAATGGTATCTGATTATCTCCAAACCTCTGACATCCATCCTTAATTAAAGAAAACAATCTTGACAAATAGTTTTCTCTGGTTCTTCTAACTATACAAGACTGTCCTCGCCAGCAACAGGATACGGATATCGCTCAGCTATCTCTCAGACCATGGCTTTAGTTCTAAAAAACAGCGAAACACCATGGCAGTCCTCTTTCTTTATTGAGAAACTGGCTGTGGTCTCCAGGGGGCTTTTTTTATTTCTATTTTTTCAACAGTAAACACTCTGGGCCCTTCTGACACTCAGCCAAGCACATCAAGGTGTTCCAAGAAGCAGGGGGCAGGGACAAGCAGCATAATATTTTGAGGTTCATCCATGTGGCAGCGTGCGTCAGGCCTTGGCTCAGTGTCACGGCTGAGCAGTGTTCTGTTGCAGTATGCACTACAATTTGATGATCTGTTCACCATTTGATTGGCATGAGGATTGTTTCCTCACTTTGGCTTTTATGAATAAACCTACTACAAATATTCGTGTGTGCGTCTTTGTGTGAATATGTTTCATTCCTCTTGGATATATACCTGGGCCATTTGGTAAATTTATGTTTAACTCTAAAAAGTCTCCAAACTGTTCCCCAGAATGGCCACACCATTTTAAATTCCCACCAGCAACGTGTGCCTGTTTCTCCACATTCCGCCCAGCATTTGGTGTTATCACCTTAATTTTATTTTAGCAATTGTCATGGGGTGTAATGGTATCCAATTGTGGTTTTCACTTGAATTTCCTCAATGGCTAATGATGGTGGACATTTTTTCATATAATTATCTGCCATCTGTATATTTCTTTGATGAATGCCTCTTTATGTCATTTTCTCATTTTCTAATTGGATTTTTTTAAATTGTGAGTTTTGAGAGTTCTTTGTATACTCAGAGAGAAATACTTTGTCTGATGGGTGATTTACAAATATTTTCTTCTAGTCTGTATATTCGTCTCTCTATCCTTTTAATAGAGTTGTTCACAGAGCAACGATTTTTAGCTTTGATTTTCATGTTGATAAAAATAAATTTATTGTTCCTTTTATAAAAAGGTCGTACATTTAGTGTCAAATCCAAGAACTCTTGACTTAGTCCTAGGTTCCAAAGATTTTATCCTATGTTTCTTTCTAAAATTTTTATAGCTTTGCATTTTTCATTCAAGTCCATAATTCATTTTGCATCAACTTTTGTACAAGGTATGGATTTAAACTGAGGGATTTTGTTTGTTTGTTTTGCTTTTACATGTCTGTATTAGTCAGCAATCTGGGCTGCCGTAATTATGCATTATGGACTGGGTTGCTCAAACAACAGAAATTTATTTTCTCACAGTTCTGGAGGCAAGAAACATGAGATCAGGGTTGAGTCCTTGATAAATTTTCCTCTTCCTGGCTGGAAGACTCACTGTGTCCCCACACAGAGGACATCCCTCTCTCTTCCTTTTCTAGTAAGGCCACCAATCTTATCAGACTAGGATCCTACCCATATGATCTCATTTAATGTTATCTACATCCTAAAATCCCCATCTCCAAATACAGTCACATTGTGGGTAAGAGCTTCAACATATAAATTTGGGGAGGGGGCATAATTCAGTACATAGCAATGCCCTATCACTTCAGCATCATTTGTTGAAAAGGCTATTCTTTCTACATTGCATTGCTTTTGCACCTTCGTCAAAAATCAGTTGGACCTATGTGTGTGGGTCTATTTCTGGGCTCTCTATTCTGTCCCCTTGATCTGTGTGCCTGTCTCTCTGCCAATACCATACTCTCTTGATTATTGTAACTACATATTAAGCCTTAACATCAAGAATTCTTTATTCATACTTTATTCTTCTCTTAAAAATTATTTTTTCCATTCAAGCACATTTCCCCTTTTTTGTATAAGTTTTAGAAGAAGCTTTTCTATCTCTATCACACCATGAACGGATTTTACAGGAATTGCATTCAATCTACAGATCCGTTGCCTCCTATGGATTGGCTAAATTCATGTACAAGTCCACAGGGAAAATGTAAAGGCATGCAGAAGTAGAGCAAGAGGGGCAGGTGGCCTAGGATGGGTTAAAGTGCATTTGTCAGTGGAAATTCTGCTTTTGGCAGAAGACAACTGAGGCTGACTTTGTGTCCTTGCTTCTAGAGCCTACTGTGGGTTCCTGTCAGAGCCTGCCACAGTCCCAGGCAAACCAATCACAAGGCTTGAATTTTGAGTCCTCCTTGTTTCTTCTCTGTGTGGCTCTGGGGTATGGAACTCCAAACTTTGGGATAAATGTCTAAAAACCATTGACCTTAAGCTGACAAGTTTCATAAAAGTAATATACATAGAGAATGAGCCTGGACCAAAAACTCTCTTTATTATTAGTTGTGATTTCTACCTAATGTTTCTGTGGAGCCCTCGGTTCCAATAAGCAGAGCTGGGAAAATGTTAAGGACTCTCTTTTCCCCTTTAGCTTTAAGTCTTGACTAAGAAAGGCCACAGTAGACAGTTGAGCCTCTCTTTGCCTGAGACCCCGTATTGGTACCCTTGTAGCGTCTACTTGACTTTCCCAGGGCACACATAACTCTTTCTTAGACTCTTTTCCTGTGAACCTAAGAAAGGGGTAAGGAGTCTGGGAAAGTCAAGTAGACACCACAAGGTCTACTTCCCGAAGCCAAAAATAGAAGGCAAAAAGGGAAAAGCCAAGAGACACCCTGGTATTTGAATTCCAGAGTTGTTGGTTTTTTTTAAAAAATCATTTTCCTTATCACACTAAAAACTCAGCCCCAACCAGTGGCTGTATTTCCCATGGCCTTGATCCAAACCAGTGCTTCAGTGTTCCACAGAGGTGGAGTCGAGGCAATGGAGTGGGTAGCCTTGGCCTGTCCCTAGAGGCTGCCTTTCCCTTAGCTCTTTCTGACTGTGCTACTAAATCTGCTTGCCTGTATTGGTGGAGAAATTGAGTTTCATCAATCTTCATGCAGTTCACATGGACACTAACATCAGATAAACTGCCCAACAGCCTAGTTGTAACAAACCATTGCTTGTTGCTGTGCGGCTCTTTCAAGCCCTGAGAAAGATTCCCTGGTATAGTAACCACCAGTTATGTGTCCCAGGGGCATCCGGAGCCATGGTTTTCACCTTTCAGTGCCGTTGCTCAGGTTGCTGCTTTCTTTTCAGAGAGGCCCCTCTATCTGCCACCAAACCCAGCTCAGCACCTTCTGTGAAGGCTTCTGCACTGCTCCCCCAACAAAAGCATCATGAATCATTCCCCTCTCATTGCTCTAATAGCCCTTTTCTATTATTATACTTCTAGCATGTATAGCATGGTTGGTTTTTTTCCTTACTGAACAGTAAACTGCAGGCAAAGGGATCCAGGGAGTGTTTCTGAACAGGGCAGAAATCCTGATTTGTGTTTGAATCAGATGACTCTGGTAGTAATGAAGCATGAAATAGTTGGGAGAAAAACCCGAGGCTGGATCACCTATGAGGCAGTTCTTACAATAGGAGAGATGATACCGTTGCATCCAGGATGGGGAAAGTCAAAATAGAGAATATTGACTTTGATTCCAATGTATTGGTATGCTTTATCTGAAAAATGTGATTTAAATCTGTTAATTAGCAAAATAGGGAAGGGATTATTGTGAATGGGTGAAATGAGATTGGACATGTATAGCACCTTGCCAGAAGCCTGGCTGGCACATAGTAGGTGCTTAGTACTGCCTCCTTCCCTCTCCGCTGCAGTAGCTGCAGTTCTGGGCTCTCATCAACTTCTGGGAAAGACAGGGGAGAAGAGTGATCTGGAAGCACACTAGGGCAGAGGACTCATCAGTTACAGGTGAAAAAGACTGACCCAGTCTGAAGCAGATGGATGAATGGCCTCATCGCTCTTGCAGCCCAGTTGTATAATATATCTACTCATCCAAGATTTGAATTTTAACATGGACAACAAGAGGCCACGCTTCTACACTAAAGAGGGTTGTTAAAATTCATGAAGCAGAGAAGCTCTTTAAGAGACAAGATTCATGATGGTCTTTTCACAAGGAGGTAGAAGATTTATTACAAGCAAAGTTTCTAATGTATATTGTGCCCAAAGCCCTCCCTCCTTAGGATGGGGCTGGGGGGTGGGGGGAGAGACCAAGGGCGTTCAGCTGGGTGAGCTCTTTAATCACCTCCTTGTTTCCTTGGTTTGTGGCTGTTCCAAGTCAGAAAAGGCCAGAATAAAGTCACCCAGACCATCAGCAACTTGCTTATGCTCTCAGAATCTTTGCTCTTTCATCTACAGTTTGGAGGTAATTCTACTTTTCCCATCTACTCCACAGTGTTTTTTGTTAAGATTGAGGCAAAGAAAAGGGAGCTATGACCTGGTATTATGTATCTACCCCAAAATGACCCATTTGCCACAGCGGATTCTTTTAAAAACACTAACCTGAACCTGTTGCCTGAGTCTTAAGACAGCTTCCTATTGCTGTAACAGACGTCCACAATTCTTAGCATGACATAGGTCCCAGCATGCTCTGGCTCTACTCACTTGTCAGCTTCTTGTACCATGTCCTCTCTTGTTCTCTGAACTCCAGCTATATTGGCCCCCTTTTTCTTTCCTTTCTATTTTTTTTGAAAATCAGTTTTTCTTTATTTTTTAATTGTATTTTTTCCATTACCATTTAGTCCCCTTATACCGCCTCCACCCTGCAATCACTACACTGTTCTTCATGTCCATGAGTCCTTTTTCCTTTTTGCTCAATTACCCCACCCTCGAATCTCCCTGACCACTTAAATGTTATCCTGCTATGAGTTTGTCTCTATTTTGCTTGTTAGTTAAGTTTATTCATTAGATTCCACTTATGAGTGAAATCATATGTATTTGTCTTTCTCTGCCTGGCTTGTTTCACTTAGCATAATGTTCTCCAGGTCCATCCATACTGTCGCAAAAGGTAAAATTTTCTTCCTTTCCAATGGCTGAGTAGTATTCCATTGTGTAGATATCCCATAGTTATTTTATCCACTCATCTACTAATGGACACCTGAGCTATTTCCATACCTTGTTGATTGTAAATAATACTGCAATGAACATAGGGGTACTTATGTTTTTTCAAATTAGTGTTTTGGGTTCCATTGGATATATCCCCAGAAGTGGGATTGCTGGGTCAAAAGGCAGATTCATTTTTAGTTTCTTTAAGTATCTCCATACTGCCTTCCACAGTGGCTGCACCAATCTGCACTCCCACCAACAGTACAAAAGTTTCCCCTTTCTCCACATCCTCACCAGCACTGTTGATTTGTTGATGATAGCCATTCTGACAGATGTGAGATGATATCTCATTGCGGTTTTAATTTGCATTGCTTTGAAAATTAGTGATGTTGAGCATCTTTTCATATGTTTATTGGCCATCTGTATGTCCTTTTTGGAAGAGTGCCTTTTCAAGTCTTTGCCCATTTTTTAATTGGGTTGTTTTTTTTTATGTTGAGTTGTGGAAGTTCTTTATAAATTTTGGATATTAACCCCTTATCAGATGTATTGGCCAATATGACCTCCCATTCTGTAGATTATCTTTTTATTTTGTTGATATTTTCCTTTGCTGTGCAAAAGCTTTTTAGTTGAATGTAGTCCCATTTGTTTATTTTTTCTTTTGTTTCCCTTTCCTAGGGAGATATATCACATAAAACATTGTTAAAAGCAATGTCAGATATTTTGCTGCCTATATTTTCTTCTGTGACTTTTATGGTTTCACTTCTAACATTTAAGTCTTTAATCCATTTTGAATTTATTCTTGTGTGTGGTGTAGGAAGGTGGTCTAGTTTCATTTTTCTTCACGTATCTGTCCAATTTTCCCAACACCATTTATTGAATAAACTATCTTGAGCCCATTGTATGTGTTTGCTTTATCTGTCGAATATTAATTGACTATAAATGTGTGGGTTTATTTCTGGGCTGTCTATTCTATTCCATTGATCTATGTGTATTTCATAGAACTAGAACACATATTTCAAAAATTTATATGAAACCACAAAAGGTCCCACATAGCAACAGAAATCCTGAGAAATAAGAACAAAGTTGGAAGAATCACACTACATAACATCAAACTATATTATAAACCCATAGTAATCAAACAGCATGGTACTGGCATAAAAACAGGCCTTCTTTTTAGTTCATTTATGATTCATATTCCCACCCTAGGCCTTTGAAGATATTGTTTTCCCATCTGAAAGACTCTTGTTTCTCATCTTCACTTGGTCACCTCTTACCCTTTTTAGGATTTAGCTTAAATTAACTTCAGTCATTCAAATGACACACATTTATTGAGTGCCTTCTGTATGTCAGCCACTGTTTTAGAAGTTGGGGACAGTAGTGTATGGAAAGGCAGAGCCCCTGGCCCCATGAATCTCATATTCTAGCAGTGAGAGACAGAGAGTAAACAAGCAAGCAATGCATGAACAAGGTAGTTTCTTATGGTAGTTATTGAGAAGACAATAAGAAGGTAGTGGGATAGGAAACACCAAACTCTCTGGGTGGGAAATGGTGGCATGCATTGATTGGATCACCTCCTAATGATCTGAGCTGTCACATGAATGATAAAAAAGATATTCCAGGAAAAAAGGCAGCAACAAGTGTGGAAGTCCTGGGGCAGGGATAAGCTTTGTAAAGTCAATGAAAATGGGCAGGCCAAGGTTCCTAGGGCACAGTGATGGAGATAGAGAAGTATACCATAGGCCAGAGGTGAGTGGGGTGGATCATCTAGGACATTATAAGCCATAAGCAAGGGGCTCAGATTTTAAGTATAAACTGAAGCCACGGAAACATTTTAATTTACATTTATGCTTTTAAAAGATTACCCTGGTTGATATGTGCAGACTGCCAAGTAAAGATGACAGAAAGAAAGCACGGAAGGAAACCTTTGGAGACTCCTATAGGAGGCAAGGTATAGAGATATTGGTGGTTCAGATGAAGTTATTAAAGACAATTGGGCTTACTGGGTTGGCCAAAAAGCCCATTTGGTTTTTTCCATAAAATAAAAAACACATTTTTTGTTTTCACCAATAACTTTATTGATTTGGATATTTTGAGTAAGTTGGCTGTCTCCCATGTGGTATAACGTTCATTGTTCTCAATCTGATCGCTATCAATTTCAACTGGTCTACCCAACCATGGAGCATCGTCCAGCAAGAAATCTCTAGCATGAAACTTTGCAAAGCACTTTTGACATGCTCGATCAGTCACAGCACCTTCTCCATACACTGCACATCTTTATGTGAGTGTTTGTGTTTCAGTTGCATTTTTACCTTTCTTGAAATAATAAGGCATAACATGCTGAAAATGTTGCATATTTTCTTCCATCTTCAATATTAAAATGGCTACACAAAAATTCAACAATTTGATAAAAAAAATTTTTAAGTGCATGCTGATATGACAGCTGTCACAATACAATCTAACAAAATTGTTTTAAATAAAGTTCAGGATAACTAATTGCTACTAGAGCCATCTTACAAAAAAACCCAAACAAACTTTTTGGCCAACCCAAGATTTTAGAATTAGAGACTGTAGATCTTGTTTGCAATTGGATGGTATGGGTGAGAAAAACAGAGGAGGCAATATAGGAAGTAAGGGAGGAATACTCCTGGGGAGAAAAAAATTACAATGTCTGCTAAAATTACTTTCTTACGAAGACTCCTCTGGTCCCCAGTCCTGGTTAGAGCTTTATATTGGATGTTGCTAGAGAAACCTGCAGTTTCCCTTTGTAATAGTCTAACTTCTGTCATTTGTAATTATTCAAAAAATTTCTCATCTTGCTTAATCCTGTTTCTCCAATGCTTTGCACCATGCCTGACATATAAATGTATTGAGTTGGCCAAAAAGTTCATTTGTTTTTTTTCCATAAGATGGCTCTAGTAGCACTTAGTTGTCTTTAACTTCATTTAAAACAACTTTGTTAGATTGTAATGTGAAGCTGTCATATCAGCGTGCACTTAAAAATTTTTTTTATCAAAACTGGTGAATTTTTGTGTAGCCATTTTAATATTGAAGATGGAAGAAAATATGCAACATTTTCAGGATATTATGCTTTATTATTTCAAGAAAGGTAAAAATGCAACTGAAACACACACACACAAAGATGTACAGTGTGTGGAGAAGGTGCTGTGACTGATCGAGCATGTCAAAAGTGCTTTGCAAAGTTTCACGCTGGAGATTTCTTGCTGGACGATGCTCCATGGTTGGGTAGACCAGTTGAAGTTGAGAGTGATCAAATCGAGACATTAATTGAGAGCAGTCAAAGTTATACCACGTGGGAGATAGCTGACATACTCAAAATATCCAAATCAATAAAGTTATTAGTGAAAATGAAAAAATGTGTCTTTCATTTTGTGAAGAAAACTAAACGGACTTTTTGGTCAATCCAATAGTATGTCATGTCATGTCATGTCATGTCATGTCATGTCATGTAATAGAATGGTATTAACAAACTTAAAAGTATTTTCACTGTGATGGATACTGTTCTGTGTAATTTGCATGTATTAACTTATGTGATTTTCAAAACCCCTTGAAATGCATACTACTATTATGTCCATTTGACAGATAAGTAAACTGAGGTGCAGAGAGAATAATTAAATTTGCCTAAGTTCGCACAGCTAGCAAATGCCAATAAATGTATAAAGTTATTTTATAAACAATATACTACTGATGTTTCACACTGCCACAGTGAGGTATGCCTGTGTTCCCATTTTTGGTATGAGGCGAGACACAGACCTGTTGAAGGGGTCATCATTGGGAAGCGCAGTCAACAGGATTTGAACCATCCAGAGACTAGTTGAGAAAGACTGTTATGGAGGCAGCAGCGCATGGTGGTTGAGACACTCACTTTCGGGCCAGGCTGGCTTGGTTTAAAATGCATCTCTGCAACTTAACCTGTGTGTGAGACCATGGCCAAATAAGATAACTGTGCCTTAGCTTTCTCATCTGTAACTTGTGTCACTATCAATAGTACCTGTTCTCGTTTGGACTGAATGTGATAATATTTGTAGTACACTTAGAATAGCGTAGCTGTTATGAGAAGGAACCATTTTTTGCCTACAGGAGATGCATGGAGAGAGGGTCCTTTGCTTCCTCAATCTTCCCCATAGGGCATTCATCCTGGATTAAGGTATTAGAAATCAAAGAATCATTGGGGTTAGAGTTGACAGTCACCTAAATCATCCTCTCTTACTCATCATAATTTAGACAAGCCAACTGGGGCATGTTATGCAAATGAGTGGGATGAGATATGACAAAATCTTGGGAAGTTTCTTGGAGAAACATGAGATCTTCTGTATGTTGGAGGTTTTAAAAAGATTAGAACTATCCCAAGCTAGAAAAATCAGGCATCTTTTGTGGTGGGAAGAAAAACCTTTTCAATTATTTCTAAAACAACCTTTTAATTTTCTGTAATCTGAGGGTCAAAGAGAGTAGAGATTAATGGAGTGTTAACTTACTTCCTAATTTTATCCTCCTACCAATCAAAAATGAAGCTTGGGCAGCTTTGGTGTTCTTTTTCTTTTATTCCTTCTTCCTGTATCTGGTGGAGATGTTAATAAAAAGTAAATTGAGCAAATCCCAACTCATCAAGAGGAGACAGAAAAGTGATAAAAATTCAGAATTTTTAGGCCCCAAATAATCAGTATTGCCTAAGTTGAAGCTCACAACAATAAAATGTCTGAAAAGTTAGTCGTGCAATTTCTTTAAAAAATATTCTCCAAGCTGCTTTTCTTTCTGTCAGACATTGAGCTCAATGATGTCAGCCTTTATTTCTACTCCCACAACATAAATGATTTATCTCATCCCGGTCCACTGGGCAAACCTGGTTTTAAGAAACAACTGTCATGCAAAGAGGCGAGCCATGTCTGCCTATGCTACCATTTGACTGGAAGTCCTCATGCTTCATAACATCCTAAATCCTCTCAAACAAGCAACAGCTGAACTCTGTGAGTCCCAAGCCTGGCACTACCAGCAGCCAGCCTAGATCACAGCTTGCCTTTGCCTGGGAAACTCCAAGCCCAGCACAAGTAGCAGCCATCTTAAGTTGCTTTGTAACTCAGGCAGGGTGGCCCCGGGCAAAACACAGCTGAACTTGGTCTGCACCACCTGGGAAACCCCAGGGCCAGTGCACCCAGTTGACAGCTACAGACCATGTCGGAGCACCACCACCCTGCCCCTGCACAGCTGATCCTCCATGGAGGGTGGAGATTTGTGGTAAGTGGTCATAGCCAGTCCTTGCAGCTGACTGGCCTGGCTAAATCCCTCCTATTGATCTGCCAACAGCAACCAAGGCTCAACTACAAGAGGAGAGTGTACTCAGCCCACACAAAGGGTGTACCTCAAGTGCCCAGCTTGGGTAATAGGGGAGGCTGTGCCAGTGGACCCTATAGGACACTTACTACATTAGTCCACACTGCCAAGACACAGAGTCAAAGCAGCTCTACCTAATACATAGAAACAAACACAGGGAGGATGCCAAAATGACAAGAAAAAAGAAACTTCCCAAATGAAAGAACAGATCAAAACTCCAGAAAAAGAACTAAATAAAATGAAGACAGGCTGTCTACTAGATGCAGGTCCAAAACACTAGTTATAAGGATGCTCAAGAAACTTAGTGAGGACCTCAGCAGCATAAAAAGATCCAGTGAGAAACGAAGGATTCACTAGTTGAAATAAATAATAATTTACAGGGAAACAACAGTAGAGTGGATGAAGCTGAGAATCAAATTAAAAATCTGAAACATAAAAAAGCAAAAAAAAAACTAATCAGAACAACAACAAAAAAAAGAATTCAAAAAAATGAGGATAGTCTAAGTAGCCTCTGTGAACAACTTCAAGAGGTCCAACATTTGCATCACAGGGGTGCCAGAAGGAGAAGAGAAAGAGCAAGAAATTAGAAATCTATTTGAAAAACTAATGAAAGAAAAACTTCCCTAATTTGGTGAAGGAAATAGACATGTAAGTCCAGGAAATACAGAGAGTCCCAAACAAGATGGGTGCAAAGAGACCCACTCCAAAACACATCGCAATTAAATGCCAAAGTTTAAAGATAAAGAGAGAATCTAAAAGCAGCAAGAGAAAAGCACTTAGTTACCTACAGGGGAGTTCCCATAAGACTGTCAGCTGATTTCCCAAAAGAAACTTTGAAAGCTAGAAGGAATTGGCTAGAAATATTCAAAGTCATGAAAAACAGGGATCTAGAGCCAAGATAACTCTACCTAGCAAAGATATCATTTGGAATTGAAGGGCAAATAAAGAGCTTGCTAGAAAAGAAAAAACTAAAGGAGTTCATCATCACCAAACCATTATTATATGAAATGTTAAAGACACTTATTTAAGAAAAAGATCAAAACTATGAACAATAAAATGTCAAAAAATACAAATCTATCAACAATTGAATGTAAAAAACAAAAAGAACAGAGACAGAATCATGGATACAGAGAATGTTTTCATGGTTTTCTCATGGGAGGGGGGGTGTGGGGGAATGGGTGAAGAGGTGAGGGGATTAAGAAGTACAAACAGGTACTTACAGAATAGCTATGGGGATGTAAAGTACAGTAAAGGAAATGGAGTAGCCAAAGAACTTGTATGCATGACCCATAGACATGAAAAATAGTGGAGCTATTGCCTGAGGGAGTGGGGGGTGCTGGGTGGAGGGGAGGCAAAAGGGGAAAAATTCAGGACAACTGTAATAACATAATCAATTATGTGTGTGTGTATACACACACACACACACACACACATACACACACACACACACACACATACACAGAGAGAGAGAGGGAGAGAGAGAGAGAGGGAAGGAACTGGCCTGACCTGACACATAATCCAAGTCAAATCACTTAAAATCCAGTTTGATACTGTAGTCTGGAATAATCAACACAGTTCGGGGCTAGATATTTATAAGCTCATGCAAAATGTGCAATCCACTGGTGGAACTTTTTCCCAGGGCTGGGGGATAGGCAAACTGTTACAATCTTATAGAAGGCAATTTAGAAATACAGATAAAGAACCTTAAATATGCTCATATCCCTCAATCCAGTAATTTCGCTCTTAGGAACTGAATCTGAGGAAATATTCAGAGACAAGGGCTAAGGTTAATGTACAAGGTTGCTCCCTGAACCACTATTTGCAACTATGAAAACAAACTAGGAACCAAAGAAAACATCCAACAATAATAAATCACTTAAATTACATTATATTTCAATCAGCCAAGTATGTGGTTGTTTAAAGAAATGTTTAGTAGCATGGGAAAAATATTTCCAACATGAACATAAGGGCAAGGTGGTAGTGATGGGGACTCAGGATACAAAACTGCAAGAAATACAATTTCAATTTTGTCAATCAGTTCTATCTATCCATCCTTTATCTCTCAGTCTACCTAGAGGATTTATTGCCTAGAAAAACAATAGAAAATAAATAAAATATGATAATAGTAATTACCATGGAGTATTGGTCTCATGGTGTTTTTTATCTTTATACTTTTCTATATTTACCAAATTTCCTATAGTGAGCATGTGCAACGGTAAATGTGAAAGAAGTTACAAAGAGTATCCACTGCAGAAACAAGCCAACCCTTATCTTCTCTTTGAAATGCAAAACTGTTGGACCTACTTGGGCTTCCTGCCTTCACTGTCCTTTCTTCCAGTGCTTCTGCCACACCCTCTGCCATATCAGTGTTTCTGAACCATTCTTTTTATTACAAAATCCCTGGCTTTAGAAGATTCTCTGGCTCTTCAGTATGGCTTTCCAGGCCTTCAGCAGTCTAGTCCCAATATACTATCTGTGTGTTTCTATTAGTATTTTTGTCTCCTCAACTCTTTATTCCACAGATATTTAGGAAGCACTAACTCTGTGCCATGTTGGCGCCATGCTTTCCCCCTTGTCTCCCATTATTCCCCGCAGTGCCTCTGCCCCTGGCCAGTTTGGGAGGTTCCCACCTCAAGTCTCTATTCCTCTGTTCCCCTGTGGAAGGCCCAGTGTCTGTGCAACATCCTCTCAGGGCCTTTCATTCATCTCTCCCACTGGAGCACGTGCTCCAGGGAAATAGGCAAGCGGCTTATTTCCTTCTTGCTTCAGCTTTCCTATTTGTAGAATAAGAATTGGAGTAAAAACATGTGACCTATATATTTGTTGTGAAGATCAAAAGAGCTAATGCATGTAAAAAGGCTTAGAACAGTGCCTGGCATAATATAAGAGTTCAACAAATGTTTCTTATTCATGTTAGAGAAAGTATATTCCTTAAAGGTAGGACCCTAAGCTCATTCTACTTTAAAACCCCCACTGGAAACAGCATTTTGCTTTCCCTCTAGTTGGGTACTCAATGAATATTTGAGTAGACATACAAATAAATGACAGTTATACGAGCCTTTACCCACCCTAGCCCTTGCCCTTCTGGGCATCTTGTGACCATAAACTGAAGCCACGTCACTCCCGTGCTCAGTGTCAGGGCTAATCATTGTGATCCCAGGCAGACCCTGAGCAGTCTCGATGCAACTCGGTGCCAGATTTCTTCCACTCCAGGAGGGTCGTGGGGTTAGTGCTTGATTACCTGCTCATTGGTTTCTACACTGTTTCCATTTTTCCATGGCAAGCTGCAAAATGGTGATCTTTTATTTTCCAATCTTACTAATTTTCTTGGCCACAAGCCTGAAGAAAATTGCGTTACGCCTTTCAGGTTAAGCCCGCGCATTGTATTATCCCAAATGAATGTCACAAGCTGAGTGTACTGCAGGGGGCTACCTACGCAATTCCTTTGCAAGTTAGAGAAACCTAAACAAATGAAGGCAAACACAAAACAACCAATTTATTGCATGACCATCATGTGCCAGGTACTATAATAACATTTTTATACATTTATCCTGGTGAGAAATGTAAAGACACTTAGAAGCTGTGGGACCACAGTCAAATCAATTTGTTCCTCTACCCCTCAGCTGATTTCCTCAGGCCACACTATTCTCTGTCTAGATGCCTTTCCTATCCTCTGACCTGTCTGTCAATTGCCTACTGGAAAACTGTACTTGCATGTGGAGTTACTCCCTAGTCCCGACCTGCTGCTCTTTTTGTGTCCCCACCATCCACTCAGCTGCCCAAATCACAAACCTGGGGAACACCCTCCATGCCTTCCTCTCTCCTCACATATAATTGCTCACAAAATTCTTCTACGTGCCTTTAACTTTTTCACCAGGATAAACATACATGGACAAGGAGGAGACTATGAACAAACACCTGACTATTACATGAGCTTTTTTGTTCCTTTTCTGTCAGAGGACTACTCCACACTTCAGGGGTAGAATCACATGCAGTTATGTTTTTGTCTTTGTTTTTTTGTTCCTTCGTTAGCAAAGTGTCTTGGCCATGTTATCTAAAAGCTCTTACCCTGGCTAATGTGGCTCAGTGGACTGAGCACTGGCCTGAGAACCAAAAGGGTGCCGTTTGGATTCCCAGTCAGGACACATGCCTGGGTTGCAGGCCAGGTCCCTGGTGGCGGACACTCCAGAGGCAACCACACATTGGTGTTTTTCTCTCTCTCTTCCTCCCTCCCTTTCTCTAAAAATAAATAAATGAAATCTTTAAAAATAAAAATTAAATAAAAATTAAAGCTCTTCTGCCACTCTTGGTTCTCTCATTCGGTGTTATTTTTCTTTATAACACTTATCACTGCCTGAAGTTTTTAATACGATATTTATGTGTTTGTTCATAGTCTGCCCCCCACTCTCCACCCCACTAGAATGAATGTCCCTTGAGGACAAGGGCTCAGTCTGTCACCTTCCTCTTCATATCCCCCACACCTACAATGGTCCCAGTTCCTAGTACGCCCCCAGTAAATATATGACAAATGGAAGGAGGGAGGGAGGATGGGCAGATGGATAAATGGAGAGGGCGGTATATGTTGGTTATTATTAATAACTCCATTTTTCAAATGCCTCCCTTTGTGTTAGGGCCCCATTGGTGTCTCCCTTGTACTCCAGGATATATAACCTGCTTTCTTCTTCCACACATGGCACAACCATGGCCTTTTCAAGCTCATGCCCTGTCCTCATGGAGCAGTTCCAAGCCCTTTTTGTGACACCATCCTCTCACGCTGTGTTCTGGGGAAGTAGGAAGGCTACTTGGGAACTTTCCTTCTGATTCTGTGAGGGAATGGTTATTAAGATATGATAACCCAGGAAGCTTCTCTGCTTCAGACTTGACGGAGCCAACCGTAGAGTGACAAGTTTCTCAGCAACAATCGGGTTATTGCATTTCCAAGTATATATTTGGTTCTTATTTTTGATCTCTAAGGAAAATTCAGTGGATTATTCTGACTTAAGAACAAAATCCTACCTTCATATTTGTTTGAGTTGTTCTCCCCCTTGAGAAAGTGAGCTTGGGAAGTAGAAATGTGGAGCTATGCTCTTGATTTTGGTGGTTAGGAATCAGGCAACTCTAGGCTTGAATCCTGGTTCTGCTCCTTACTAGCTCCATGCCTTGGGCAGATATTTAGCCTTTCTGAACCTCAGTTTCCTATATAAAATGTGACTTCCTTCATTAACACATATCTATTTAGTACCTATTAAATTCCACACATTGTGCTAGACTTTAGGAACACACCAGTGGTGAAAGCTACACATGACCTCATGTTCATAATCTCAAAATCTATCTGGTAGGAAAATCATTAAACAAATAATAATGCAAAGGGGAAGGACAGGGTGTGATGAGAACTTACACAGGGATATAACCCAGTTTAGACAATCAGGGAAGGTTTGACTGGGGCAATAAGGGTTAAGCTGTTAGCCAAAGAAGAGATATGGATGAGTGGGCAGGAAGGAAAGAAGAAAAAAATTGGGGCCTTCTATGGAGCTATGGTTTAGAGGTTAAGATTCTGATTTCATAAGAGGTTTGGTGAGACTCTTGGAATAAGCCATGCCACTTTGGAAACCAGGTGACAAAGTGCATAGAATTTGAGACAAGGCAGTTATCCCCACTTCTGCCTGAAACCCTCTTATTCTCCAACATTGTGAATAACACCATGTGAACTTGGCTTTGGACTTCACTATTAGGGCATTGTGCAGTTCTACAAGATTATGGCAGATGCTAAGTAGGACTGTACGTAGTTGGTCAACCAGTGTGTGCATAGAGTTGTAACCCAAGGGGCTCTCAGATATTCCTGGTGGGAGTGGGGGTGGTGAGTGCTATGTTACCAAGTGATGCTGAGAGTAGAGTCTTTTATATAAAGAGGTTCTCATGAGTTTGAGACAATTAAAGAGGTAACCTATGTCTGTAGTACAATCATAAACAAGCAAAAAGTCTAGCAGTTTTAATGGTACAGTAAGTCCTCACTTAATGTTGTTGATAGCTTCTTGGAACTGTGATGAAATGAGATATTACAAGACCAGTTTAATACCAGGAGCTAACTGATATAAACAAGAGTTAAGTTCTTATGGCATTTCATCAACATGATAATGAAATGATTTTGAATGAAACAATGTTATCCAAGAGCTGGCTGCTATATTTGAAAATAAACTGGTCATCCAGAATATGATTATGTAAACACTTTTATATCATTGAAATGAAAGCATTTTACAGATATTAATTCATGTAGTTTGCATGAGTCTACCTTAGAACACTGTAAGAGTCTATTAGTTTTCTACTGCTGCATAACAAATTATCACAAACTTAGCAACTTGCAATAACACACTTATTACCTCACAGTTTCTGTGGGTGAGGAGTCTAGGCACAGAATAGCTGGGTCCTCTGCTCAGTCTCACAAGGCTGCAATCAAGATGTCAGCTGGTTGTATTTTCATTTGGAGACTCGTTTGGGGAACAATCTGTTTCTAAGGTCCTTCAGGTTGTTGGCAGAATTTATTTCCCTGCATCTCTATCACCTAGGACCCCAGATTTTTGCTGGCCATTGGCTGAAGACTCTCTTTGGTTCTAGAGGCCACCCACAGTTCTGAGGCTGCTCCCAGTTCCTTGCCTTGTAGGTTTCTCCAACCCAGCAGCTTACTTTACCAAACTCACAAACAGCTCTAGCCCCACTTTGTCGAGACAGAGGCTTATGAAGTGCAACATGATCACAAGGGTGACATTTCATTATCTCTGTCATATTCCATTGGTTGGAAGGAAGTCACAGCCCCTTCTCTTTGACACCGTTCCAGAGGAGGGGATTCTACAAAACTGAATAGTCGGAGATGAGAATCAGTCACAGTCACTTTAGGCATAGGTATAGTAACACTATAAACTAAGGAAGAACTATTATTATCCCCATTTTTCAAGTGAGGAGACAGAGGCATTTGGCCAAGTTCACATAATTAGCAAGCAGGAGAACCAGAGATCAAATTCAAGAGGTCTGGCCCCAGGATCAATGCTCTTGATCATGAGGTTCTGTTACCACATCTCATTAATGAAAGTCTAGTCTGGATTTCTCCCATTATAAACTTCAGCAATTTCTTTACCCTGAATCATTGTTGTCTTCCACCTTTGACTGATAGTCCTGATAATCTCCTATCTGTGTTACATTTAGAGCTTTAAACATTTCATATAGCCCAAAGGTGTGAGGAGGGAGGTTGCGCCACCATTTTCCAAGTAAAGGACCGAGATTTAGACAGGTTAAATCCCAGTAAAACTACGGGATAGAAATGGAGCTCAGTCAAGAGCTTCTGGCTCCACCTT
This sequence comes from Macrotus californicus, assembly GCA_007922815.1. NCBI lineage: Eukaryota > Metazoa > Chordata > Mammalia > Chiroptera > Phyllostomidae > Macrotus > Macrotus californicus. Next base: position 13,646 of record VMDR010007363.1, on the reverse strand, counting down.
CTACCATGCCCTCATGAACACTGTTAGGGAGTTACCTCAATACTTTCTATCTTCTCAGATATTAATGAAGAGGTCACAGTATCTTTGAATGGCAAGAAACGTTCCATATTCTCCAACCTGAGGTCTTCAACTGGTGGCTGGCATGGCTGGCAGAGTTAAACCCAAACAGAAATTTTTATAAACAATTTTTTTTCCCCCTCACCTGAGGACATTTTTTTCATTGCTATTTAGAGAGAGAAGGAGGGTGACAGGAAGGGAGAGAGAGAAACATCACTGCACGAGAGAAACATGGGTTGGTTGCCACCTCCTGTAAGTGCCCAGGCCAGGGATCAGGCGTATTCAGACTGGGGACTGAACCCGCAACCTAGGTAGGCGAAACCCTTAGGTTACGGGACAACCATCCAACCAAATGAGCCTCGCTGGCCAGAGCTATAAACAATTTCTAATGAGTTGCCAATATTTTAAAATTATTAGATTCTTCCATAAAAATCAGAACAAAATTGTGACACTGGGTCCACATTTTCTAACAGAACTCAGATGAGGCAGCTCACTATAGAAATTGGGCATAATCTTCCCTTACACCGTCATTTAGACTCCCTACTTGCCTGCTGTGGACCTTGAGTTTGAGACACTCTCCTTTTAAAGCTGAAAAAACTGCCATTCTCAGAAGTTTCCAGCTACTTAAGAATGGCAGAGATGATATCAAAGTACCTTAAAGAGTGCCATACCAGCAGGATAGGAGGCATTTTCAATCAGGTGGGCATTTTCAAGCGATTCCAAACATGGGACAAACCGTCTTGTTCTCAAATAGCCTGGCCTCATAGCGCTACTTAATTCGCATTTAAATTACACTGGGAACAAATACATTTCACAATGTTCAGCTCCAGGTTGCAGAGAAAAACATACTAATAGAGGACTGCAATTACCGAGTAATTTCTCTCTGAATCCCTTTCTTTCTCTCCCATTCTACGTTAATGACTACCTTTACAAAGAGGCCACAGGAGCTTTGAGAGCAGAAGGAGTAAACAGGAGGACATGCATTAACCGGCAGGCTAGTTACCTCCCACGCCTGAGTTTAGGGCTCTCAGAAATGGAATTTTTTAGATGTGCTTCTCCTGCAAATATCAGGGGAACGTATAATCTCCCAGAGTCCAGAGGCCGTGGGTGTTGAGGAGACTGGTATTTGCATTAGTCTTTAAGTAAATATCCAGGAGAGGTAAAGAGGGAAGGAAGCATCAATATAATTCAACTAAGCAGCTGAGGACTCACTACGTGCTGGGCATCGTGAACAATGCTTTTACAGGTATTATTTTATTTCATTTGCTCAACTCACAAGGTGGTGAGCAGCAAAAAAGCAAAGTAGGAAAGACACAGGACTGAGCCCACATTTTTTTGACTTGGGTTCATCTGGGTGACATCAGGTAGATGGGTTACTTATCTAAACATCTTGAACTTCATCTGTTCCTCCTGTGTTAAATGTAACACGCTAGGCGCACAATGCAGTTATAGTTCTTTTCTTTTAATTAGACCATGTAATTCCTCCCTGGGGCTACATTAATATTGAATAAAATTGAAAAAGCATTGGGGTTTGGGTTAGAAAATTAGGATTCTAGTCCCCACTCTGTCATTTCCTGCTGAGACTCAAGGAAATTATCTGTTTTTTTAATAATTCAAAAAATAATGTATGCACATAGTAATGTAATTCAAACTGTATTAAAGGTTATAAAATGAAAAGCTGGTTTTCTCTCCCCACTAAACTGTCATTCCCTTTCTGAGAGCCAGTGTCTATTAACAATTACTTGAATATCCTTCTAGAAGATTGTTATTATTCACGCTCACACACACACACGAACCTTCAAATGGGAGTGAATTTAAAATAAATCTTGGAGATACTGTGTGTGGGGCCCTATCACCTCATTATTTTAATATACATTGGCCCAAGTTGATTGTCATTTAGGTATTTTCCAAAGTTTTGTTAATAATAGCAATAGCTGATATTTTTGGATTGCTTACAATGTGCCAGGGACTACTGTAAGTCCTCCGTGTGTATTAACCTTTTTAAATTCCACCGTCCTGGACAGCAGCTACTGTTACCAACCCCGCTTTCCATTTGAGGAGGACGATGCCCAGAGAACTTCAGTACTTGCCGCACAGACACACAATAGGTGGCAGAGGCGAGATTCACACACGTCTTTGTCTGCATCGTTGTGCACAGTTGTTAGAATATCTGGCAAATAATGGCTCTTAAAGCAGCAGTCTGATGAAACTGCAGTTTTGAAAGTTCAGTACGACAGAGTGGAGCATGGACCCATCTCAGAGCACCTGCCCCACTCTGCCAGGCTTTTTTATTTTCTTCCTCGTCTGCCTTGTTAGATTATGAGCTTCGTGAAGCACCCCAAGTGTGGCACAGAGCCAGCCTATTGCTGACTCAAATAAAACATTTGTGAATAAGTAATGAAAGGGAAGCCTTCAATGAGGGTGGTATGTGGTATTTGGGCTGCGTTGTAAAGGGTGAATAAAATTTTGATAGGCAAAAAGTGGAAGAAAAATTACCTTGTGTGAGGGAACAGCTAAGGAACAACTACAGAGGATGTTTGGAGGAACAGCAAATTGTCCAGGATGGTTGGGAAAAGGATGCATAATGTGATGTGCTCACAGAGAAGACTGGAGATGAAATTTAGAGGCAGAACATAAGGGATTCTAATACTCCTTTGAGTTTGTGAGATCTCTTCTAAACCACATCTACAATCCTGGAGGACAAAACAGATGAGCAGCTATGAACACATCCGCATCTATATATCTGCAACAGTGGTGTCAAATAGCTAAATTTATTGAATTTCATTTTACAAAATTGTATTTACCCTCACATCGGGTTTCCTTTCTCCACTTTCTCACTTTTCAATGTCAAAGAGAAGGCAGGTTTGTCAGTATCAGTAGCCTGGGAAAACATCATATCAGTTCAGTGGGCATATTTTTAGTTTTTTCATTTATTTTAATCTTTACCAACTCCCTGAATTCATTGTCTGACATATTTATTTTTCCAAGCTCTGGGCCTGTGGTCCCAGGTTTATAGATGTAGCTGTTATAGATGCAATATTCAAATTCATTTATATGCAAACATACCTCTCAGTGGATTTGGTTACATTGCTGTTAATCTTGAATTTTGTGAGGTTACTTAGACATCTGACAACACATTATTTTAAATACATGCCGACATTGTTTTTCAACACTTGATTGTTTATCCTGGCTAATGTAAGTAATCAAATTCAAATTAGAAATTAGTTCTGACAGCCACTCTTAATATAGATCAGCGCCGTCCAATAAGATTATAATATGAGCCACAAAAATGAGCCACAAACACAATTTTAAATTTTCTGAGAACCACATTTTAAAACGTAAAAAGAAACACAAATTATTTAAATATATTTTATTTAACCCACTGTATCTAAAATATCATCATTTCTACATGTAATCCAATACATCTCACTTTGGACTAGCCACATTCGGAGTGCAGAAATAACCTAAGGCTAGAGGCTACTACGTCCGATAGCGCAAAAATAAACACTGTCAGCTCCAGCTCCTTTGAATGAAGGAGGTTCCAGCTCCACTATTTACTCAAAGAGGAGTTAGAATGGTTTATAGCCCCCCCTGCTCCCATCCAAGCAGTAATAATGTAAAGTTTCTCTCTCACTTGTGATTTTGTGGGGAGAGACCTAAGAGATCACCTGGTCCCCAACTTTTGTATTATAGTCAAGGAAGCTGAGACCCCTGGAGGTGGGAGTGGGGGTGGAGTGAGGAGGAAGTTGCGAGCACTTGCCTCATAGAGTCTCACTGCTGACAGGTGGGGATGGGAGCTCAGCTCCCTGCCAAGCACCTGTGGTCACACGGTGGCAGGGACTGAGAGCATTATCCCTCTGCCAGTGGGGAAAGGGTGGAGGGAATCTGCTACTCTGGGAGGGGTTGGTTCCCCACTCTGCCCTGCTGTCTGGGTGCAAGGCTGAGACATCAGGACACTGTCATCCGCTTCCACAGGGCAGGGTAGTGTGAGGTAGAAGGTGGGCTCACTGGGGGCGGGGGCGGTGGGGGAGAAGAGCAGGGGTTTTGTTGTTGGTTTTTGTCTGGAGTAGGATGTGTATTGCCAAAAAAGGTTTTCTGTTATTAAACTTTCTTTTCCTGGTTATTTAGCTAGGGGATGTGTGCTTTTTTGGCTTTTTTTTTTTTTTTTTTTTTTTTTTTTTGTTTGTGCCTGTTGACAGTTCTAATCAGGAGGTTTCTGCAGTGTCCTGTCCAGGATGTGTAGGAGACAAGGAAGCTTGAGGAAATCACCGTCAGGTCCTTCCTCATGTCCCGAGGTTCCCAGGCACTCCACTTCTTTCCACTGTTAAGTACTCTCCTTTGCGCATTTGATGTGATGTCCAGGGTTATTTCATTTGTAAGAGGAATACCTGGAAGTAATGGGGCTACTTTGTCTTGGCTGGAACCAGAAATTTCCTAAGTACTAAATATAAGCAACACTTTCTAATGCCCATCTTATTTTCTTAAAATTTTTTTCTATGATAGCGTACATACTTTTCCCTGTAACTCATTTCTCCCTTAGCCTTTATTACTGCACATTATGACTTCCCTCCTATCTTCTGGTCACTTCTAAGTGTCCTTTCAGACCTCTAGGTCAACATCTTTCTAAGTGCTTGTGCTCCACAGGACTCCGTCCTAACTAAGACATTTTATCTTGCCTCCCCTTTTCTCCCTCCACGGTCTTACCACCAGCTACGTGCTGAAAACTCACAAATCTTCATTTCCAGTTCCTATGCCCAGTCTAGTTCCCATTGGAAACTGCCACCTGGCTATCTTGGCAACTGTTACCCAAAATGTATCTTACTATCCCCATGTACATATGCAAATAAATGTTTCTCCAAATTGACTCTTCTTTCTGCCTTACTGAACTTGATTAATGACCCCCTAGCCTACTCAGGAATCGGACTCAGAAATGTGTCATTTCTGTTGGTTTCTTCTTCTCTTCCAAACTCCAGCACATCACCAGGCTCTGGCCATTTTCCCTTCTAAATAGTTCTCGAATCCGTTTGTCTTCATTCCTTCTGGCAATGCCTAGAGCATTTACACAAAATTCTTTTCCTGGACTATTCTAATAGTTTTTACATTTGTCTACTCACCTCTTTTCAGTACCTCTTACAGAGGTTCCAGAGTGATCTTTTTTTAATGCAAATAAGATCAAATCCGCTTCCATACTTTAGTTATTCCCCATTACCTATTTGCGATTCTAACTTTGCAGGCTCATCTTGCACAGTTCACTCCGTCCATTTCTGGAAACGTTGTGATCTCTTAGATCCACACTTTCCCCAGAGCTTTTTCACACTGCTCTGTTTCCCTAAAAATGTTGTCCTCTCCTTCCCTCATCGACACCAACCCCACTTAAACCAACTCCTACGAGGCATAAAAGATTCCAGCCATCATGGGGGAAATGTTCTCCAATGCCCCTCGTAAAGTGCTTCTCTTCCTTGTTTCTAACACCCCTCCCCATGCATGCTGCAATTGTTGATGTGCTTCCCAATCTCCAATCTGGATTCCACACAGGTATAATATAGAGAATACGAAAGTCAGCTATTTGTCTTTTGACTAGTCATCTTGGAGAGACAGTACACCGTCGTGGTTAAGAGCACGGACTCTGGAGCAGAACCCCTGGCCCCCAAAAGTGGCTCTGCCACTTACTGGTTTTGTGATGTGTATGAGTGTTTCCATCTACAAAATGGGCAAAACAGTACCTACTTCACTGAATTGTTGTGGAGATTCAATAATATGATATAGAACATTGGCATGTGGAAAGATTTGATATTTACTCCACTGTAATATAGAAACACTGGCATGTAAATAGAATATATAAATATGTGCTTAAAATATTTTTTACTATGTATTACTGCAACATTAAAAACATATTTTCTCTTTTCTAAAGGGTAGTATTTGTCACTTAGTAATCCCTTGCTCATCTACAAGAAGCAACAATGAATGCAAACACATTTTTCAAGGAGAATTCTCCTGGAAAATAGCCAATATAGAGTATTTTTCTTTTAGAAATGGAATAACTCCACTGGGAACTTTAGCTAAGAACTATTTTTTAAAATAGAGTACGTAAAAAGCAATACGGTAAGGCCACTTAGGTATTTTCTAGTGGTTGAGAATAATTGCTTCGAAAGTGAAAAAGGAAAATTTTAAATAAGTGACTTTAAAATGAGCCACTGAATGGATTTTCTAAGCTCAAAGATTTGTACTATAATGAAATGGATGTTTATGGCTCCTTCTCAAAAGTGTGCACAGTCCCTGAAAATCAAGCTATATGAAACCGTGTTTAAAACACATAAATTGTCCAATGTTTGTTCAATATTTTATGGGGGAAAAAAAATCACCAGATTGAGAGCTTTTCTCCTCCGTCCCCAATTGAAAAAAAAAAAAACATTCAAAAATAAGAATATGTATAGTTGTGTAGTTGCTGACTCAAAAATTATGTTCACATATAAAATTAATCTTTTTTAAAACTTGCCTTAAGGAAGAATTTCTCAAATTTCAAATCCTAACCATTTGTCCCCTTATCCTCTATCTGCACATACCCAGTATTTCTTGAGGGAAGACTTTTGAGGCAGCCAAAGGCTGAGGTTTGCTTTTCACCAGTACTTCCAAGACAGCAACAGTGAACCTCCTCTTCAAAGACCCCTGGAGTTCTTCTGGATGTCAGTCCAGAAAAGATTATGGCTGCAAACCAGTCCTGCATTGTAGTGACCACACCACCCCCTCCCCACACTGGCTAGTTTCAAGAGGACAGGGGAGTCTATGTGTGAAGTTCTTATTAAAATCTGCCAGAATGTGGTTGAAATTTTAATGCCATTTGTAATTTTTTGTTGTCGTTGTCCAGTGGGGGAAAAAATTATTACAGCCGATTGCATGCAGGAAAAGCTTTATTAAGTCACAGAACTGTTATACTTTTTTAAAAACTGCTATGTGGAATATCCAAACACTTTTAAATGACTTAGGAAACTGGCACATCTTTAGTAAGCAAGTTCCATTTTCATAATTTTCTCTGCCCCCACCCTCAATGCTCAGCTAAAGAATATTCATTTATTTACCTTGTTTAGTATATCTATCTCACAGTCATCTAGCAAAGCTTTTGTTGCAAAAACACATTTCTTGACAATTAAGTACTAATGGAAAGTTGGGTTGGACACTTACAGGACTTGAAATGTTTGAAAATAATACATGGTAATAGGGTTACAAGGGCGGTGGCATCTTGCGATTCATTTTGCTATTTCATTTTCTTTTCAAACAATTTCTGAAGTCTGTCAAGACTTACTCTCCTTTTTTCCCTCCTCCAATATCAATGTTGTAACAATATGAATTCTCTTGCCTGGGGAAAAGAAAAAATATTAACTTACAAGGAACATTTTCTGATGTCTAGCTGTTACAACCCAAACCACAGCACAAAAGTCAACCGTACACAAGTGGCACATTACACTGGCATTGGTCCACGTTCGCTACACACTGTCGGAGAAGGTTGGGCTCCTAAGACCCGGGGCTCACATGATGATGCACTTGCCCAGCAGCTTCTCAGCGATCTTGGGCATCTGGGATTTCTTCTGGGTAGGCTGGACGCTGGTGGCAGGCTTCTTCGCGTGGTTCAGCAGCATGTGAAACAGCTCCTGCACGTTGACATCCGTCTTGGCGGAGGTCTCCATGAAGGCGCAATTCCACTCCAACGCGTAGGCAGCGCCGTCCTTCGCGGTCAGCTCCCGGCGGCGGCTGTCATCGCATTTGTTGCCCACCAGCACGATAGGGTACTTACGCAGGTTTCTGCCTTTGATCTCGCGGATCAGCTCGTAGAAGGGCTTCAGCTCCTCCAGGGTTTGCTTCTTGGTGACCGAGTAGACCAGGACGAAGGCGTGGCCCCTGGCAATGGCGAGACGCTGCAAGCCCGGGTAGCGGTGACCGCCAGCCGTGTCGGTAATATGCAGCGTGCCCGTGCTGCGATTGCTGCCCGGCACCTGGTGGTAGGTATCTTCCATAGTTGGCACATACTTTTCACGAAAGTTGCCGCGCACCCATCTCTTCACCAGTGCGCTCTTGCCAACGCCGGCAGAGCCGAGGATCACCACGCAGAAATCTTTGTTTTTCTTCTGGGGCATGACAGCGCGAATGATCAGCAGAGTGGGCAGAGGTCGCAGCCGCTGCATCAGCTTTTCCTTGAGGCCAAAGCAGGAGTTGCCCATGGTCGAGAATTGGCACGAAGATGCGCGCACAACTTATCTGACACTGAACGAGCAGTAGGCGAAGCCTGGGGAGGAAGAAAGGGAGAGTGAGAGACGAGACTTCGAACCTGGAATGTTGTCACAGCGTCCGTCCAGACAGCTGCTCCCTGGGGATGGAGGGGAGCATCTCCCAGCTCGCTCCCAACCCGACGTTTTCCCTCCTCTGAGGTAGAGCCTAGCTCACTGCCCACCCCAGGCACGGACAAAAACAGGTACAGGCAGGGAGGCACGCTAGGCGCCTCCGACGAGGACGCCTTTCCTGGTGGCCACACACCCGTTATTTTCTTTCACAACACACTACTCCCCACTAACTGCAGAATGAGAAGCCGTTCAAACGGACAGCTTGCCAACCCTTAGTACGCACATACCCAAGCGATCTTAATCAAGCCTTTCCTCCCTGGTCATGCCCTTGTTGTGCTCTTTCCTCCGGTATTAAAAAGTGTCAGCATCTCTTACACCTTTCGATCACTGCGGGCAACGGTTCGCCGCCGCCGATGCCGCGATCCGGGGTATAGTCATGGGGGCGCTGAGGGGCACCCGGGGAACCCATACGAGCCAGGATGCTTGGCTCGTTGTACCAATAGATACCCACTGCCCGCAGCAAATGTCTCTGTGTTATCCAGGGAGGGTACCCGCTTCGTGGACAACGCGCCCACCAGTTCCCACCCGCAACAACCCGGGCTGATTCGCCCGCAACAACCCCGCTGGTTCGCCCGGAACACCTAGCGTTCGAGTGCTGGCAAAAGGCAGAAGACGGCTTTGAGCATTCTGCGAAATGAGAATCGAATGTGCTAGTGGGCAAATATGCTCCTCGCCCCGGGGACATTGGCGGTATCTGCGGGCGCGGCACTAACTGCTTACCTGAAGCGGCAATGGGAGCGCAGCCAGGGACGACCAGCGCGCTCTGAGGTCCAGCGAGAAATGCTCCAACTCTTGGACTCCGACCAGAGCACTGGAACCAGGGGGCGCAGGCTGGGAGACTCCACTTGCTCGATACGCAGAGGGGGAGACCAGCCTTGCAGGGATGGCCTAGCACAGATGCGTCCCCTGCCGTCCACCCGGCGTCCCCCACACCTGCGAGTGCCTGTACCCACAGCCCAGGGCTGGGAGGAGTAGGGGGCGGATCCTGAATTCACAAATAGTGGTCCCCATGGGCTTAGCCACATTGAAACGTCTGTTTGAAACGACTGCAGAAACTTCCTCCTGGTTGGATTTCCTGTGGTTTAGACAAGTTCTATGTAAGAGAGTTGAGTGGTACCCACTCAACCCAACAACATCAAGCAGCTATTACATTCATCACTACTCTTTGTACGATGTCTCGTTTGATCATCATGAAAACCTTAAAAAAAAAAAAAAAATCGAGGCAAAAACGTGTGCAGCCTCTAGGTGGCAAGAGTGGCTCCTGGCAGCCCGCAAGAAAACAAGGACCTCAAACCTGCAGCTGCCAGCAACTGGATTTTGTCAACAACCTGAATGAACTTGAAAGCAGATTCTGCTCAAGAAACCTTGTGTGATGCCATAGACATGCAACACCTTGATCTTAGTCTTGACTGAACAGAGAGCGCAGTCAAGTGCACAGACTTTCATTCCACAGAACTGTGGGCTCCGCAGTTTGGGTGTTGTTTTAAGCCGTGAAGTTTGTGGTAATTTGTTACATAGCAAAAAACAAACAAACAAAAAACAAAAACCCACAACAAATAAAAACCCCCAAACAAACAAACAAACAAAAAACCTAATGCAGCAGGTAAAATTACTTATTCAAGGCTATAGGGATTGTAAGTGATAGAACCAGACCTAGCTCTTCTAACGCCAGACCTTCTTTTACTGGATTATCATTCTGTCATTAAGCTGATACTCTCTCCATTTCTTACTCATGGTAGAAATTTTTTCCATAGCTTTTTTTCTTACCCCAAGTCACATCTCTATTGGTTAGAGATCAAGGACACGTGCTTTAAAGAAAACAACAAAAACCTAGGTTTAGAAAGTTTGCATGTGGTTTCCCTTTTTCTTCTTTTGAATGCACCTTACTATGCCTTTAAGCCGTGGGACCTTGAGAAATTACTTTTTTATAGAAGGGATACCTATGACAAAGAATTGTGAGGAGGGTTCAAGGAACTATTGCCCGAAGCACTATTAGAAGGCATACTTAATGCAACAAGTAATCCATAAATGAGAGCTATCAATCTTCGTATAGTAAAGCCAAAGTCTACATGCACGTAATTCTGTAGTCTTTGAGCATTTAATTGTGGCTTTTTGGAAGAAGTCACGACCTCTTTATTTCATCCAATGGAGATCAGATTTCAGTCTGGAAAACACAGCTCGTTCAGGGAGAAATAAGTTGGGGCAGAAGAATTCGGCACAGGAAAGAAGTACGGTGTGATTTCCAAGCAATAATGAAATTATTGCCCATTCCTCCTAAGGCACAAGATTCTCTCTGCTTACTGAAGTTAAAGCAACTGAAAAGTCTTGAGGAATGGGCAAGAATAGAAAAGAGTCTCCTGAAAACACTGATGTGGAAGATGAAAAAAGGTGCTTTTGGAGGTAGAGATGCATACACACAGAAAGATTGGGGTGGAAAAATATATACCCCAAAGGTAAACCCTTTAAATGCCAGAGAGATCAAATTAAAAGATTATTAAATAGAATTTACAAGAAATGAAGTAAATATGAAATGATAGCTCTTGCACCCAAAATAAGTGTTATTCCTCAAAAACTAGTATAAAATATTTTACCTTGAGAAGAGACCTATCCCAGGTAACCAGCACTACACTGGGCCAGAAGATTCAAGGAAATGGGCTTGGAGTAAATACCAGCTAGTTAGGATCCACAGTTTGGAGATACATCATGGAGAAAGACAGTGAACTGAAACTAACACTGAGAAGAATCACTGTTGGAATTCTCTGAGAAGGATTTTAAAGTAGCCATTGTAAGCATACTTCAACAAGCACTTACAATTTTTTTTTGAAACAAATAAAAACATCAAAATTTTAGCAAATAAAATGTATAAAAAGGTTTAAATAAAAATTGTAGAACTGGAAAATACAATAATAGAACTTCCTAAATGGTTTCAAATCAACAGTAGACTGGAGATGGCAGAGGACAGAATCAGTGAACTGAGGACAGAGCAATAAAATTTACTTGACGTAAACAGCAGAGAGACAATAGGTGAGGATAGGGTGAGGTGGGGAAGGAACAGGGACATTAAGGAACATTCCTACATTGGTGTCATTAGAGTCCTAGAAGGACAGGAGAAAGAGAGGGGGTATGAGTATTGGAAAATATGATGACTGAAACTTCCCAAATTTGGTGAAAAGCACTACCTACAGTTTCAAGCAGCTGAGCAAACTCCACCAGGATAATTCCAGGGAAATCTATGCCAAGACATATATAGTAGCCTCCCTTTGCATTGGATGCATTCAAGACCCCCCAGCGAATGCCTAAAACTACAAATATTACCAACCCCTATATATACAATGTTTTTTTCTATACACACATACCTATGTTTAATTTATAAATTAGGCAATTTCACTCATAGAAGATTTATTCTTACTATAGATCTTAGCAACCTCAGCATATGATTTTTTTCATTATTAATTAGAGAACTTTTACTTTTTTACTTAAAGAAAGCACTTCACAGCTTCTCTGGCATATCCTAATTGGCAGCATCACAACTCTTGTGCTTTGGGGCCATTATTAAGTAAAATCAGGGTTACTTAAACATAAGCCCTGAGATACTGCAACAGCTGATCTGATAACCAAGATGGCTATTGATTAATAGGTGAGTAGCATGGATATGATGGACAAAGTGACGATTCACGGCCCCAGGTGGGACAGAGCAGGATGGTGGGAGATTTCATGATGCTACTCGGAATAGCATACGATTTAAAACTTATGAGTTGTTTATTTGTGGAATTTTTCATTTAATATTTTTGGATAGTGGTTGACCATGGGTAACTAAAAACTTATAAAGTGAGACCACAAATAAGGAAAAACTACTATAATCGAATTCTAAAAACTAAACACACACACACAAAACCTTTTGAAGGCAGCTAGGAACAAAGCAACATATTACCCACAGAGGAATACTAATTCTGATGATAGTGGATACCTCATTTGAAACCATAGATGCCAGAGGAAATAGCATGGCATTTTTAAAGTCCTGAAAGAAAAGCACTGTCAACTCTAAATTCTACATTAAAAAAAAATGGTCCTTCAAGAACAGTGAGGAAATAGTGACATGTCCAGATGAGCTAGGAGAATTCATTGCTAATAAATCTACCCTAATGAACGGCAAAAGGAGATTTTTTAAACAGAGAGGAAAAAATAACATAGGACAACTTGGAATTTCAGAAAAGAAGGTAGAATACCAGAATATGTAAAAATAGTAGTAAATATGATAGACCATCTCTATTTTCATGAGTTTTTACAATCATATTTGATGACTGAGACAAAAAAAAATCAAAACATCTGATAGTCAAGGCAATAATATTAAAAGATTGCATTTCTGGGAATTTATCCAGGCAAACCCAAAACACTAATTTGAAAGAATATATGCACCCCTATGTTCATTGCAGCATTGTTTACGATAGACAAGACTTGGAAGCAGCCCAGGCATCCATCAGTAGACGAGTGGATAAAAAAGCTCTGGTACATTTGCACAGTGGAATACTACTTGGCCATAACAAAGAAGGGAGCCTTACTCTTTGTGACAGTGTGGATGGACCTGGAGAGATGATGCTAAGTGAAATAAGCCAGTCAGAGAGAGACAAATACCATATGATTTCACTCATATATGAAATTTAATGAATAAAATGAACTAAGAAACAAAACAATGACAGACTCATAGATAGAGAACAGGCTAACAGTTATCAGGGGTCAGAGGTGAGGGGATTGAGCACTGAAGAAAAAGAAGAAGGAAAAAAACTCATAGATGTAGATAACAGTGTGGAGATAGCTGGGGGAGGGGAGAGGGGAAGGAAGTGAAAGGTAGAGATGGATGGATGGTGATGGATGGTGATGGATGGTGATGGATGGAGACCTGACTTGGGGTGGTAAACACAATACACAACACAGTGTACTGATGATGTGCTGTGGAAGTAGGCACCTGAAACCTGTATAATTTTGTTAACCAGTGGCACTCCCAACAAATTCAACAAAAAGGGGGAAAAAAATTGGGGAAGACAAAGAGCCCAAAATAGAAATAGAGTTTCTATACTCCATTCAAAATGGTAAAACGTTGATACCAATAGAATATGACAAGTCACATATGCATATTGTAATATCCAGAACAATAACTTTTTATACAAGAGATACATTCAAACACACCGAAAGTAAGTT
>VMDR010007362.1:0-40964 GCA_007922815.1 Macrotus californicus | reverse complement strand
GGGAGAATGGAAAGCCTCCTCCAGGATGCCCTCAGCAGACGGGGAAGGAAACAGTAGCAGCACCCTTGGCTGTTCTCACATTGTCTCTCCCTGAACCTGATTCAGCAAGTTGCCAGTACTGAGTGCTCTGCCTTTAGCACTTAGCTATTTGCATAGAGAACAAGAGAAAGGAGGGGTCCTTTCTCCTTTTCCTCCTGATGTGGAGAAAGAACTGTGTGGTAACCTTTCATATATAACAGCCCAAAACTTTTTGGATCAGGCAAAGTCCGTCTAATTAGAATTGTCTTATTCTCAGCTTCCTATTAAGTTATGGAGAACAGAATGAGGGTGGGAGACGGAGGAGAAAGACTATTCAAAGCAAAATGACATTGCATTTATCCAGTGTCAAACAGTGTTGGACTAAGAAAGCCAGATACCCGCTTTACTGCTCTCGATGGCTCCCTTTATATTTGCTCATCCTCTGTGGGGCTTGTCAACCTTTACAGCCATTCATATATTTGATTTCATCAGAATAAATAACAGAAAAACATCTTCAACTCTCCTGTTTAAGGAAGAGATACTATCCTTCTAAGAGCATCGATAACAACAGAAAACCCATAAACTGTTAGAGAAGGGAAGAAGATAAGTTAACAAGAATCTTTGCTCTCAAGAGAACACTATGTTATCTTCTTCCAACCTCTTAGCTTACTGAAGGGATAGGAAGCAGATGATTTACTGTACACAGTAAAGAATATTGCTTCTGGGAGCTGTTTTAAACTGGACTCCATATTCTCTTCAAAAATGAAAGGAAACTTTAAATTGGATTTCTGAAACTGGTTGAGTGTTTTCAGTCTAAAAACGATTAATTTTATATTGGGACACCAGGAGCACAATATCGCTTCTGAGAGGCCATTGTTTTGTGATGCATTTAGACCCGTGCGCTGCTGTGGACCAACCCCCTGGAAGCCTTCACTGACCACTGTCCCTCTTCTCCACAGACAGCATTTCCTCCAGGCACACTCATGAGAGCTGCCGTGCTGAAAGCCTGGTGGGCTGGGGAAAGGGCAGGGATACCTCTTATCTGGCTCCATTCTGGCACTTCCCAAACACTGATAGTTTTAACATAATGCATTCATATGGTCCCAAACCTAAAAGTTACAAAGGGATGCCACTCAGTGGCCAACATGATCAATTCCTTGTATATTATTTTAAAGATATTGTGGGCACATACAAATAAATACAGGGTGAGGCAAAATGGGTTTATAGTGCTGAATACACAAAACACAGGTGTGTTCTTGTTTTATTATTTATTAACTATTATATTATTTTCCATACAAAGAATTATAAACCTATTGTTTTTCCAACCCAGTATAACTAGTGACCTCTGAAACTCAGGCCACTAAGCTATTATTCTCTGCTTTCACTTTCTACATTGCTGCTTCTGCTGAAATCCTGGTCACTTCTCCACATTCACTAAGGACCACAGCATCTCTGTTCCTGTATTTGTCTCCAATTCTCGTTGCCATTATCCTGGATGATGTCCGTGCACAGAGAATATCCTTTCTATAGCTAACAGCCCTTCTCATGTACCTCACTTCCCTCTTAGTCTGAAACCCTAAGTGCACACAGCTCTCTGTCACATCCCCTCATATCCTTGCATGCCCTTGAATTCCTTATTGCTGTCCTTCTCTTTTCGACTTCTCTGAAGCCTCCACACTTAACACCTCCATGTTTCTCTGAGTTAGCCTTCTATTGATCTTCAAGATCTCACAAACCATCACTTGAAGCCTTCTTTTACCAATACTCCCTTGCTACCTAGCTCTCCTGTGGCACGCATCCTGCAAAAGCCCAACTCTGGAGCGATCCAACTATTCTCAAACATCTGGACTCTTTCATCTGTCTTTCTGCTGGAGAAAAATGAGAAAACCAGCACACAGTGTTGCCTTTATTTCTTGTGTCTTTCTTCACCCTTTCCCCCTACTTGTCTGTCCCATGTAACCTGTTTAAAAAAAAAAAAAAAAAGGCTTGATTCTCTTAGTCATTTGAAAAAATTACTTCCTTGATTCTAACCTCTCCGGGTATCATTTTTTTTTTAAATCCGTGTTCCTCTACACTCAAACTTATTGAAACAGTAGTTTATACTTGTTAATTACTGCAATTTTATTTGTGCTTTGTCCCATGCTGCCTAGTTCTTGCTCCACTACTCTTATGAAAAGACTCATTAATATTTTTAATATTCTCTGAATTACCAAAGCCAATGCACCCTTTTGCTTTATTTTATGTGACTTCTTTCTCTCATTTAACATTGTTGATGGCTGTCTCCGTAAGTCTCTCTTCCCTTGGCTTTTGTGATATTATGCTCTAGCATTCTCATTTTACCTCCTTATCTGTTTCTTCTCTGGATTCTCTTCATTAAATGACTTCTTAAATGTCAGTCTTTCCCAAAACTCTGACACTTGACACTTGGCACCTAAGGAGACCCATCAAATTTCTTGGCTTCAGCAATAATTTATGCATGAATGATGCCTGACTCCATATCCAGGCCAAGGAGTCTTTGCTGAGAATCCAGTTCATTTTGCCAAATTCCCTGTGGCCACCTCCCACTGAGCGTTCCATAACCTCCTTAAAGTTAACATGTCTGATGTGGTACTCTTCAATTTTCCCGACAAACCTGCTCATCTTTCTGTTTCCTTTCCTCGGAAAAGATAACCACTACTTTCACTTAATTGTGTACATCATACCTCTAGGAGTCATGTTGAAGTATTCCTCGATTAGTCACTAAATCCTTCAGATCATTGTTCTGTAACCCTTCAGAACCATGCCTCCTAACCTATGCTTTCATTCAGGACTTTATGGCATGTCTTCTGGATTGGCATGACAGCCTAACTAGTCTTTCTCGATTCGTGCCCAACTGCAATCGGCCCTCCATTGGCCTTCCATACTGGTCCTCAAAAGTAAAATCAAAATAAAAAGTGCTATACCATCCACACAACCCCCAGAACTCAGGTTCTTCAGAGTTCCTGAGTAGATTGCAGGCCTATGATGAGTCCATCAAGACCTTCTTGATCTGGCTCCTGCCTTCCTTTCCATCGGCACCAGCCAGTCACTCATATTTCCTCAGGCTGACAGAATTATTGCAGGGTTTATCAGCCCTCTTGAATTTTCAGAAGCTGTTTCCTTTGCTTGGATGGTTCTCCCAATACTTTTCCATTTGGCTAACTCCAACTCATCATTTAGAACACAAATGAGACCACTTACTTTGAAAAGCAACTTTAGCTCTAATGTGGATGCTCCTGCCTCTGTGCTCCCAGAATATACAGAGACTTTTTAAGGATTCTTCTTCATTAACTTGTATGCTTCCACAGCAGTCAATGAAGTGCCTGGATATAGTAGACTCACCATAAAGACTTGAGAAATGACTGAGTTCCTAGGGCATGATTTGTCTTTATCAGACTCTTAATGACGATTCATTGTCTGTCAGCTGGGCATTTAATTTTTAAGTTTAAAGACCATATTTTCAGGTGGCCAAGTAATTTTTAAGCTATCTTGATTCATAAGTGTCACTTAAAGATTGCCTTATGGGTTAATGATTATTTCTATTTTTAAACACTTATGAATGTGTGACACCTAAAGTTTCTAGAAACCACTCGCTTGGCAGAAGGACATCAACTGACACTAAGTTTTATTTCCAAAGGTGTTTTTCCTTCTGGGTAAACTATTGAGGTATCAC
The DNA here is from genome assembly GCA_007922815.1 of Macrotus californicus. Lineage (NCBI taxonomy): Eukaryota > Metazoa > Chordata > Mammalia > Chiroptera > Phyllostomidae > Macrotus > Macrotus californicus. Next base: position 37,255 of record VMDR010007362.1, on the reverse strand, counting down.
CCTTAACATGAATAAAATGAAGGTGCAGAAACAGGTGACTGATTCAACTATTCTAAGGCCATGTGAAAGGAGTTCCTTCTCTCTGTTTCTGTCCTTTGATATCAGAGCTACCCTGTCAGTGGCTTTAAGTATTGAAATTCAAAATATTGCAATGATTCCCACAGATTTAACTCTGATAACAGGGTCAAAGTCTTTTAAAATTTATTCACGACTCATATCTGTTTTATTTTAAGATGAAAAATACAGACTCTGGTGGCAATAAAATATTCAGACAAAACAACAACGGTAGTTTTCCTAACACTAAGAGCTGAACACCTCTAAAATTTGAATGTTGGGCAAGGGAATCATCATCTTATAAAACAAGAAACATTTATATTACAAAATTAAAGTCTTAGAAATTAAAAAAAAAAGACTTGCTCTGACATATGTGATCATATCTGATCAATTTGAAAGAATCTGAAAGCGATGGTTGTGATGAGTATACACACTACATATTTCAGAGGGGTTATTTACCTGACAAAGTAACTTCAATAATGCATATAATGTACCTGTATAGGGCCTTTGTGGGTCAGATTTATCAGGGTATTTTAATCATTCTTAATCTGGAAATGTTCATATTACACTAAATACAAACCATCTCAGAGCTGAAAGAACACAGAAATCAGTGAAATTATTTTTCTACGTATCAGGGTCAATGCAAAGTAGCTTTTTTACAATACACTGATTAGAGAGTAAAGGGTTTTTAATAAAAAGTTGTTCCAACTTCTCTGACATCGTTGAATCTAGAAACACAACTACTTTACTTGGAAATTTAAAGTAGAAAGTCCCACTATGAAACAGAGCAAGTTGTAACAAGCTGGAGCGGGGACGGACTGCTAAGCCATCTCAAAGGTGCCGGGGCCCAGAAGCTCTGCAGCCTGAAACCGGAACCGACGGCTGACATGTGCAGCGTGACGGGAGGACAGGAGTCAGATCATCAAACACTCTCAGGACTTTAGCAGAAGATGTTGACAAACTTGTGGGAATTTAGAGAACTGGCTGATTAACAGGATGAGGAAAATCACTTGTAAGACAAGATTATAAAAACCAAATATATTGTTCATCGACAAAGGAATTAAGTACTTGATGCACGTACAATTGTTAAGAGAGTGACTTAGGGGGATACGATACAAATTTCCAAGATTTCAAAACGCATCACCGTGCAGGGAAAGAATTGTTTATGACTCTCCCTGGGAGCAATAACTAGAAGTAAGGGCATGAAATCGAATAATAGAAAATGCAGGCTCTGTATCTACTAAGTTTTCCCAGTAGTGATATCTATTAAATTGAGGAATGGCCTCACAATGGAAGGAGTGAAAAAGCCATCCTGTAAGTCATTTCACACCAGAGTGAACAAAGTATTCAAAGATATACCTTTGAAAAGAAACCGCCCCCACCGCTGATGCACAGTGTGATGAGTGAGTCCGGGACATCTCCGCTGCTGCGGTTAGGAGTGTCGTGTGTTTCTCACTGAGCAACTGTCTTCGACTGTGAATATATCCATATCATAGCTTTAGTTTTATGTTTATTATTTCAATCGCTTTTTTTATTGTGTTTTTCTAAAAGGCCTCTAGTTTGTAAATCCTTTGGTTTGCCTGGGCTGTATTTTTTGAAAATCCCATTTGTAGTTAATATCCTGAGCTTTCTATAAGAAAAGTGCTCTGAGGAAAATGCAATAAAAGCACTTAGAATGTTAATTCGTTCTACAATGCATCTTGAAATGTATGCATCCATTCCTAAACTCATTGCCTTTGAAAGCTGATGAGTAGGAAAAAAAGTATGTACTTTGTTGTTGTAAATTTCATATTAGAAATATTCTTTTTTAAGCATTTATAAACATGTAACTTTTCCCATATTTTGCTGAGCCTCAACTCTTTTGCTTATGGGCATTTATTAATACCAATTTCTCTAACATGAAAATTTATGAGGAATGGATTAAAGGCAATGGATATAAAGAAAAGAAATATTTGATGTTTTTGGCAGAATGAAAATAGCTGCTTAAAAAATCATGCCAATCTCAGTTATGCAGTGTGTACATATGCTTTATATCTCACAAAATAAAATACTTGGGTAAGTTTAAGAATTTATGGCACATTTTAAGCAATTGTCAAAGAAACAAAAACCTGAAACATCTTTGTGTAAGAATTAATACTCAATCTCATGTGTAAGATCCATTTAAGCCTATTAAGGAATGCTTCCACTACACAGCTGTTTCTTACTTCCCAATTATTCTAGCAGCAAAAGAACACTTTAGTTGTAATTTTACCAAACCTCCAGGTATTGTGTTAATTAAATCAGTTTCCGGTTTTCCCACTTTGGGAATTCTCATGGCACAGGTACAGAGTATACAGAAAGCATGCTTACAGTGAAGCCTGAGAGAAGGTCATGGGAGCAAGTGGAGAGATGGGGAAGGAAAAGGGGGGCTGTGGCTTGTGCGAACCATCCTCAGCTTTCCCTTACATCACATCATCTTTCCCCTCCTCACTTTCTTGTTTGAGTCCTAATAGGTCCTCTGCTATTCTCCAGTTTCCTCCAACCTCCTTCTCTAAAGCACTGCAGGAAATCACAAGTGAAATTTGGGCAGTAAAATGTGTACAAATGGCTTAGAGCAGGTTCTTCAAACTCAGCACTCTTGACACTCTGGGCTGCGTCTTTCTTTCCTGGGACCCGGAAGGAGGGCGGCCTGTGCACTATAATGTTGACCAGTATTGCTGGTCTCTACCCACTGGATACTGTTAGTAACCCCCACACAGTTATGACACCAAAAGTGTTTCCAGATACTGTCCAATATCACAGGATGGGAAGAACGAGAGGCAAATTCCCTACAGCTAGAGCAAGGTGACAAAGGGCAGGAGGAGCCACTTGACTCACTCACGTTTTTCTTCTTGTTCTTTTACTTCTCCCAGGTTCTATGGAAAACACAGTTGTGGGAAAACTGGGCTGGGCTTGGTTGCCTAAAACATTAGCAGTAAATATCCTGGCCACATGGTATCAGGGAACGAGATTTTGAAGCCCAGTTTTGTAAGAACCTGACAAGAGATATGGATAGGCTAATGCGACACCTCCCTGAGAGGAGGCACCATACATCCTCATTGAGAATGTGCTAGTGATGGGTTCATATCTACTTTTACAAGCCAGTGATGAGATGTGCAGGGAGATGGTGCAAATATTTAATACATGATAATATACATATGCTTCTAGTGAGAAAAACATTTACCTAGATGTCCACTATCTATGGCATCAGTATAGGGACACTTTTATGTACTACAGTGTTCTCAGTCGCAAAGGGTACCATAAGGAGAATTCTAAAGGTTGCTTGTAGTCTCTGTCTGCCAAGCTTCAGTGAACTGGTCCATATCAAAAGAAACTTTACAGAAGCCTGATAATAACCATTCGTTTATGTACATGCACATACACATACACACACACACACTGTGGCAACTATGTGCAAGGAACTTTGCTGTCTTTAGGCACACAGATTTCAGTAAGCTTGCATTCTTAAAATTGTAGGGTTAGACTCACATGTAAACAAATGAGTATCATACATTGTTATATATGCCTAGTAGCAGAATGCTAACGTGAGGTATGCAAGAGGAAGCGGTCACTTCTACGTGGGGGATGAGAAGAGGCCCCAACTTAAGAGTTGATACTTGGAAAAGAGTCTGAAAGATCAGAAGTAGGTGACAAACCTGCACACCTACCATGTGCTAGCCTCTGTACCAGGACATATGCTATCTCTGGTCTTGGTAAGGAATCAGTAACTCACTATTTGCACTTTATGAGAAAACTCATACTTGGAGAGCGAAAGGACCTCACTGAAGGTCTCACACTGAGTAAGTAGCAGAGTCTGGATTCGAATTCCAGAGCCTCCTCTAAGCAAAGAAAACAGAAACTAACTGACAGTGTCTGCGAACCAGCCTCAGCTATTTGTGGAAAGGTACTATGCTCAGTGTGGCTGGAAAGAGGCTGAGATGGGCCAGAGCAAAGGATAAAGATAAGGAGCAGGCAGAGACAAACCATGAAATGCTTTGCTGCCATGCTAGTTTGGATTTTATCAAAAATAATGGGGAACCACTGAAGGGTTGTAGGAAAAAGAATAGCATATTTGTTTGGATTTGAGCCTTAGAGGATCTATTAGGCTGCAATGGGGAAGTGAGGTTCAATGGCAATCTTACCCACAGCAAAACAAGGGAGAGGAGAGATTCTTGGCTATTGCCCAAGGAAGAGGTCACCGTAGTCATTCCCAGACCAACAGAAAAACAGAGAGAAAAGGGGCTTGTAGAGAAAGACATTCAGGTGTCAGAGAGGTAAAAAGGGAAATGCTCAGTAATAAAGGGACATCACAGCAAGTATGCACATGAAGAGAGAGAAGACAGTGCCTACACTCTCATTCTCAGTGTTTTCTTCTACTGCCTGAACTGCGCCAGGATAGAGCGGGCTCTGAGAACGGTGGGCACCGGGGTGCTGTGAAGCAGAGCTCTGCTTTCCTGAGGTGCTGCCATCTCCAACCGTGAGGCAAGCTCTGTCCACCCCTAAGAGCGACCGCATAGCACTTGCTTCTTTCAGAATCCTGGCCCCGTGCTAACCGATAACACAGCAGGTCCTTGAGTAACATTTTGTTCAACATTGCTTTGTTATAATGTTGATGAGAGATGGGGGGACTATAACTCTTATTTATATCAATTAGCCCATGGTAAAGTTGGTTTTGTTACACTCCGTTTCATTCAAAGTCACAGACTCTACTACATTAAGTGAGGAATTACTGGACTGGTAAGTATCATTTTAATTTTCCTTCAAAAGCTGGCTAGGTCTCTTGAATCCTGCACAGAACCATGCATACAGCAGTTTTTCCATAATTACTTCTGGGATCAGCCACCCCAAATCTCTCTTGGTAGTTAGAGGATAAGTACACATAGATGAATCAAACAATGTATGTATCACTTTGTTTTATTTTGACTCCAACATACCAAGTGTGCCTATAAATACACCGTAATGGCAATCCTTCTTCACCTATTAAGAGTAGAAGGAACCTCTTATGTGTTTGAAGGCAATGGAATAGATTGTGTACAGAGATTGTTCTTTTCTGTGAAAATAGGGTTGCTGACCCCACCAGTCCCAATAATAAGACGAGGCAGTAATCATTCAAACTGAGATATGCCGAAAAGCAGAATTTATGGAAACTGGAGCAGAGTTCACAGAATCATTAGAACAGGAGGTGAAGGCAGATAAAGCACAGTGAGTGTACCTGAAGTAGACATCACCGCCCCGCAGAGAGGACGGTACCGGTTCCATCTGGCATCATCATCACAGAAAGTGTCATTCTCATTGCTAACAGCTGAACAAAACGACACTATTAAGTGTATTTTCTCTAAGCAAAGGTTGTTTTTTGTTTTTTTTTACTTTTCAAATAGCAAAATAGAAAGAATTATATCTTAATGGAAGGTTGAAACAGTATGTCTTCAAAATGCAACTCGACTTACTGAGAGAAGGAAGTAAGCAATGTATGGGGGTGGTGTTCATAAGGTGAGGGGGATGCTTTGTGTTCCCGCTTCATGAACAGATCAGAACACGAACAGTCTTTCCAAGCGGCCACCCTGTGTGCATGCACCCTCTCAGTGCCGCAGGCAGAAAGTGAACTAATGGCAGATGTGCACTAGGATGCTGTTTGAGTTGAAGGGAGTGTGGAATTAAGAGAATTTATTAATTAATAGATTTTTTATAGGGCTTAAGTATATCTATCTAGATGTAAAAATGTGAACTCAGTGATTGAAAGACTTTAGCCCACAGAGCGTTGTCATGGAATTAAGAAGCACACTCAGTAGTTACCTCAAAACTGTGTGGGGCACTTACATTTTACAGTGTTTCCTCATATCTTATCTCATTTATTCCTGCTATGTGCTTGGTACATAGTGGGTATTTTAGAAATGGTCAAAGTAGGTGTTCCAGAAGCTTACTGAGCAAAAAGATTAATTTATTCAGGAACATTAACTATCACAGGCTGCTGTACTGAGTTAAAGGGTCTGGCAAGAGAAACAATTTAATTAAGGCTTGTCATTGTGTTTGAAATGATACCTTAACAAGAAATGTCAATGCACACCGTAAGCAGCTAAGGTGAGCGCAGTGCCATCGAAGCAGTGAGATGAGTAGTAGGAGATGGTTATGGTCAGAAAATAGTATAAAGTCTGTGGCTCTGCTGTATAAATTAGGGATTCTTCTCAAAGGAAACAGTTCTCAACAGGCCAGCACATCAGAAATCTGCTGACAAGCTTTTAAGAGTTTTGCAGGCCCTTTCCCTGAGATTCTAATTCCGTAAGCAGTCTGGAATAAATTCTGAGGACCTTAGTTACAAATGTGTGTGTGTGTGTGTGTGTGTGTGTGTGTGTGTGTGTATTGGTTTTAATGCAACAACTTGATTAAGAATCATTTTCTTGGAACCGTGATGCTTCATGCTATCTAAATTATACTCTATGGTTTAAGCTTGAAATGCCTCTGGCTGATTTTTTTTTCCTTTTAGCTGTAGGATTTATTATTTTCAAATTCAAATAACTAGAGCCGGGTAAGGCTTTAAACTGTTATCAGTCAGTAACTCATTCTGTTCCCTCTGCTCGGATTGAAGATTCTCCTCTTTGGGTCAGAGGCGGCTTCCTCTGTGAATCGTTTCCTGAACACCCTCTCTTTCCCTCAGACACAAATCACTTTCCCTCTTCTCCCCTCCCGCAGCCTCTCAGCTTGTGTTTCAGTTGCTTCTTATCACATGATGGCTGCCCCACTTGACTGTCTTCCCGGCAGGCTTCCTGTCTTATTTGCATTCCCAGGACCCAGCTTGGAATTTGACATAGAGATGGAAATCCACAAAAATCTATGTGAAATGAATAAGGGACCTCGTTAATTAGAGAGTTAATTTACAGCTTGGTCTGCATGAAACATATGCTAGTCATTTTTGGTTCATGAGGAAAGAACATTTGAGCAGAGGCAGGGGCGAGCTGGGTGGGTCCGGGTTGCAGGTGATTCCAAGAGAGGGCACACAGATTTGGGTCTGCTTTGCCACTCTGCCTACAACTGACTTTAGAAATAACCATTTTATTTTCATATTGATACATATCATACATTTTTGTTAAAGAGAAACTCTTACAAAAGTGCAGAAGAAAATAGAATCATTTATTGTTGTTTATTCTAATTGTACCATGACATAAAAATTAAGTGATATTTAAAAATTACAATTTAAAGCTCTTCCTTTATAAATGTAATTTTCCTTCAGAAATGACTTCTTGGTTAAGAAATCATATGTATATATTTTTTAACAATAAGAAACCTTCCCTATCTAGGTTATCCTCCTTGGCTAAGTGAAATAAATTTCTATTACTTGTTTATATTTATTTTTTAATCTGTTACAGAGGTATTTACTGTAGAGATTAAAATACTATGGTGTTTCAGTGTCTTTTTCTCCTTGTAAAAATAGCTGTTTTTAGCATTTCAGCAGAGAAAATGCCAGTACATCACATTGAATACTTGTGGCCTTGAACAACTATACTGTTCCAGAGACCTGGCTTGTTTTTGAGCCAAAGGAATATTTTAAGGGCTGCTGGCTCAGTGTTTTGTAGAATTAAATGAGGAGTGAATGCCTTTCTATAGCAAGGACATCAAGAAACTTTTCAAATCCCAACATACTACTAAAATTAAAATCTTCGTACTAACGTTATATTTTAAGACCTTTTCATGAACAGTTAAAAAGGAGTGAGGGAAGGGTAGGTACATTTAATTTAGCATAGCTGAATAGAACGCGAATGCTTGGCTTCCTGTCCTCTGAAAACTGCCTCGGGTTGTGGGTTTCCATCTGGGAACTGTGGTCAAACTACTTAAGTGTTCCTCAGCCTGACATTATTCCTCGTCCAAGGGTCTCAGTGTTAATCTGATTCCAAGAGCCTGGAGTTTGAGTGTTGTGTCTCCCCAAGATTAATGTTGTAACCTAATCCCCAATGTGATCATTTAGTAGGTGGGGCTGTAGGGAGATGGTTAGCTCATGAGGGTGGAGCTCTTATGAATGAGATTAGTGCCCGAATGAAAAAAGCTCCAGAGACTTCCCTCTCCCATTTTGCAATGTGAGGTTAAAGCAAAAACATGGCCATCTGTGAACTAGGAAGCTGGCTCTCATCAGACACCGAATCTGCCAATGCCTTGAAGTTGGATTTTCCAGCCGTTAAAACTGTGAGAAATACATTTCTGTTCTTTATAAGGCATGCAGGCTATGGTATTCCGTTACAGCAGCCCAGATGGACTAAGACTCAGACCTCTTAAAGGACTTCGGACATACCTAATCTGAAACTAACCCTCCAAAGACACTTTAATGAGAACAGTAATAGTAGTGGTTCCGTCTCTTGTACCCAATGTCTATCAAACCCATATATGTTATTTATTTATTAAAAATTATTATTGAATTTATTGGGGTGACACAAATTAATAAAATTATATAGGTGTACAGTTCTTTAATTCATCACCTGTATATTGTATATTAAACAGCTTTAATACTGGTGGGTCCTCCTCATTTTACAAATGAAGAAACAGTAGCTTACACAATTTAAATGATGTATTCTAGGTCTCACAGATGATGCATAAATTTGAATGTGAATGTTTCTGACTCACATGTTCTATTCGGTAGATAAAACCTCAAAAAAATTAACAAATGGCTTTGGAGAATCTTAAAAACCTAGAAAGTTCTTGAGGCCTCAGCAATGAGTGACAGACTATCAAAATCCCAAAGATATTTTTCCAGTTATTAAGAAGGCTGCCAAAGTTTTTCATGAGGAAGAGCAGCTGAGCAGCTGCATCAACAGAGGACCTACACCACCTCTTCTATGATGTCACAATTACATCCTGATGTAAGAACTGCTGCAGGTAAGCTCTTATCGATGCAACCATATGCTCCTTGAAATCAAAACATGGTACAGGCAGATGTTAGAATTAAAGTGCCTGATTCCACTCCACAACCCACTGACATTTGACTCCTATAATGGCTCTCATATCTCCACTCTCATCCCTAAGCCAACCCCACCCACTTCCCTAATGCCCAGTGAGTCTCGAATCAAAGCAGCTTAGTTCTATTGGTGTGGCTGCAGTATTAAAGGGAGAGGGAACAAGTCCTTCAAGTCCTAAGTCTGAAAAAACAGTCAATGGTCAGTGGTCTGCCTGTATATTTCTCTTTTCATATCATTGGGTATTTTTTTTTAAGTCATCAGTCTTTTTTTTTTTATGTATTGATTTTAGAGAGAGAGAGAAACATTGATTTATTGTTCTACTTATTTACAGATTCATTGTTGTATTCTTGTATGTGACCTTATCTGGGGTCTAACCAGCAACCTTGAAGTATTGGGACAAAACTCTTATTCAACTGAGTTATCCAGCCAGAGCTACTCATCATTGAATGTTGCTTTTATTGCTTTTACTCCAAATGATCAGATGCATTACAGGTACTCAATGAATATTTGTTGGGACAGCTTAAACATTTGACACCTACCTAGTACAATGCCCTGTGATAGCCCCTGCAGAAATAAAGCTGCTTCCTGCCCTCAAGGGGCATTCCCTCTGATGGAGACAGTGAGACGTGTACATAGGTTTCTATGGATTAAAAACAACTGGAAAGAAAGATTCCAAAGTGTTCATAGAGGTTGTACTTGGAGTGATGGAAACTATGTTTTTTTCTCCCCTTTCTTAACTCTTAAAAATATTTTTAAAATATCTGGTATACATGTAAAATATTTTTTCTTTGAAGATCCATAATGTTGATCAAGAACAAAAATTTGAGTGTCTGATGAATGGAAAAAACATATCTGGTTGAGGAGCTAAAGACAAGTAGGCTCTTTGACATGAATGTCTTTGACAGAAAGAGAAGGGCTTGGATTCTTGATTCTCTCCATGCAAATTCATTGCCAGGGGTCAGAAGTGGGAAATCATGAGATAGTTGGGCTATCAAGGAATAGTGCTTTTTTGTCTGGACTGAAGAATATGTATAGGGCGAAGGCAAAATTGAAACTAGAATGTCAGTTGGAAATTAGAACATGGAAGACTCTTAGCATCAGAGTGAGGTGTTTGGACACTACTCCACAGGAAATTGGAAGTCATTTATAAGTTCTCAGCTGAAAAATGATTTATCACAGTTCTACTTTAGCTGGCAACCATGTGCAGGGCAGATTGAAGGTAGGGGAGACAGAAGATGGGGAGACTAATCGAAGCAATTAGCAGGGCTTAGCCAAAAAGCAATGATTACTTTATTATTTATTCATGTATCTCTGTTTTTTCAGAGGTGGCTCCAAGCCTTTTCAATCTTTCATATACATTTTGCCTGTCTAGTTTTGATTTTCCATTGCGATAAGGGAAGAGTCACTTTGTAGCTCAATTTTCTCACAAGTGAAAGAAGCACTATTGAACAGAGGTCAACCTTAATCTGTCACATTCCTACTGATAAAGGGAACATTAAGTTACTTTCAAGGCTAGATGAGTCTCATCTTTATGTCTGCTTTCTAATTCCTTCCTCACCTGAGACTAAAGATTGGAGTTTCCCCAAAGTTCTGGGGATCTTCAACCTCCCACTCATAGTAGCTGATTCTTAGAGAGATGGAGCAGGCCAGCTAGCTCTCTTAGAACCACAGGTGAATAGGATTAAGTTCCCAAGGACCTTTGCCAAAGATGACTGATTAAAAAATAAAGGCATAAAAATCAATATGGGCTTAGATGGTACAAGCACACAAACTTTTTTTTTTTAATTGTCTATAGGAGAAAATCCTTTCCTCATATTCCTGCCTCAGCCCAAAGATATGGAGACACCAGCAAACATTTTTGGTCTTTTTCATCATGAATTTCTTCCCTTCATCATTTCTTCCACCTTCCTTCCCTTCCTTTATACCCACCCCATTTCTGCATTTCTCTCCTGACCTGCCTGCTTCTGACTCCAACCACTGGGGAGAGTGTCAACTCTCCTCTATTTTCTGGGTCCATCTGTTCAGCGTAGGTTTGGAGTTGGCCGCCCTCACTGGCTCTCCTGACTCTGTATGATTATTTGTGAGCAGACCTGTGACCTTCTATACATTGAGAAGGGTGTGCAAGTGTATCCTTAGTCTGTTTTATAGACTTCAGACCCCTCAAAATAATCCTTGGGTCTGAAATTGCATCACTGTAGCAGTACACCCCCACTTGGCTTTGGGCTCCAGCCAAGTTATCTACTCTAGTTTTGTAAGAGTCCTGAGATTTGAGATTTCTTGAACCACCATTAATAACACTGCTATTTTCATAATCTTTTGACTTTTCTACTGGCAAAAATAAAAGATAACAAGTGATTGTTAGTACCCTTAACCTGCCAACACTTGATTCATCAGGATATTCTGAATTGCCTTTCTTTTTCGACTTTGTGCCTTTATTTAGGCAACTCTCTCTCCAGGGTCATCTTTCCTTCCTGACTCAGTCCGGTGAAAGGCAATGAAATATGCTACCCCAAAATACGACACTTTAGAATAGGGTTAAGCTGAAGGCAGTTAAGAAGCAGACATAGGAAAAGCTCCCTGCCCTCCGCACAACTGCCTAGAAGTACACACATTGGTTAAGGTGCCCTCTCCCCTCTCCACCCGGAAGCACAGAAGTTAATCGCCCGACAACTCTAGAGAGGCACCAGAGAAATTCACATAACAAACTTCGCTGACCCTTGGCTTCTGTTTGCTCCCCATAGATTTATTTACTTTTCTACAACATGCTATCCTAGAAACCCAAAGTCCTTCTCCTTTGTCTTGTCACTTCTCTAAAAATTATTATTCTTTTGTTTAGATATTATATAAGCCCAAGTTCTAACTGCAGCTTTGAGGTTCTCATCACTGAGTGCTCCTGTGTGTTTGACAATGCATGTTAAGAAACTTCTGTTAGGTTTCTCTTGTTAACCTGCCTTTTGTCAGCCTAACTCACAGGGTCCCTGACAGACAGAAACTAAAAGGCTAGAGGAAACAATATATTTTTTCTTCCCTTACACCAGCAATCCCCATCTTTGTGAGGTTAAGTGTCTCTCTGCCTTGTGTGCCCAGAATATTCCATTCACAATTTAACGCTGCAACTCACAGAGTTTTAGAACGGTTTTTCCCTCACAGGACTACCATTTCTTTCTTATTGTCCACCGTAAGTTCACAGAAATACCTGTTGAATTCGTCAGTGAACATTAGGCAGAGATATTTTTTTACTGAGGTTCACTTCATAACTTTTTAAGAAAGAAATATTGCTGTTTTAGGCATATCTTTATGCCACCTATTTTTTTAATAAAGTCAAGTAGCCTTCTTCCTTCTTCATTTTTTTTCATTTTTGATCAACCAAAACATCAGTACATCAAAGACCACAGTTATAGGAAGTTGTTTTGTATATAAACAGGCACAATCATTTAAAATTATTACATCTTCCTGGTTTTCAAGGATAAAAGTCTACTTGTCCCGTGTCCCTATAATTAAATACTAAATAAACAGGAACTGGACTGCCCAAGTCTCATTAGCCAGCATCCCTCTCAAAGCTGGAAATTTGTTAACCTAGCACGGGGGGAGTCATCTGCTCATATGACTAGCACATGAGGTTTATGAGGAAAATTAATTGCAGTGGTAAAGTATTATTTTCAACACATGCATGTGTTGGAAAGGACTAGTCAACATTGCAGAAAACATTCCAAAAGTCAGATAACACGCAGAGGCAACATGTGTGGGGTTCTTAACTGCATCTCAGAGGACATGTAGGACATCATAAATGAGATTCGAGGAGGGGGGTCCCTGAAATTTTACACAGAATCTTAGATATGCCGTATTTTTTGGAGCTGATGCACAGCTTTTGTATCTCACGGAAAACATGGGTGTGTGAGCTCTGCGATCACAGGGAAACTCATAACCAATGGGGGATCACTGTGTTATTCATACAGTCACTAACCTGTGTTGATTGCCTCACTTGTAAAATAAGAGTCAGCCTGGATACTAGGTCTCTAAGCTGAAGCTCTAAATTCTCTCTATATTTCAGGCCAGTCTATATACAATGCATAATTCAGTAGCCGCAGGCACTGCATCACATACGTTGTCACATACATTTGAACTTCACAAAACCTGAAGATTTAGATGCTATCCGAGGGGGCCTCCCCCAAACCCAGAATTTATTTATAAAAAATCGTGTATTTATTCTTACATGTTTACACGTCAGTCACCTTCAGAGTACTCTCCATTTGATGCAATACACCTATCGAGTCATTTCTTCCTACTGCTCAGAACAGTTTTTGAACTTGTCAATTTTGATTTCTTTTAGTGCTACGGCCGCTTATTGTTTCACCTATTCCACATCAGCAAAGCGTGTCTATTTGAGGACTTTTTTCATCCGGGGAAACAAATGATTTCCCTTTGATGACTTTTTTCATCTGGGGAAACACAGAAAGAATCATTTGGGACAAGATCGGGTGAATAGGGAGGGTGGGGCACAGGGTCATGCCGTTTTTGGCCAAAAATTGCTGACCGCTCAGCTTGGTGTGGGCAGGTGTGCTGGGAAATCACCCATCATGAAACGGGTAAATGCGTTGAAAGAATCTTTTAAAAAAATCACTGAAGCCAACTGCAGCCTCTCACAAAAATGCCAGCTGGTACACTGATATAGATGGGTTCCTAGAACTCTCGCCCAGCAGGGCAAGCCTGTACTACAAGGGGTGCACCTTCCAGAAGATAATTCTGTGTTTTGGGGGCCCCCCTTTGTATATTTTATTATCGTCATCGTCGTCACCATCACCATCATTAAGACTGTGCTTCCAAAATTGTAAGTTCTATGATGGCAGGACCCTTGGCCGTTTTGTTCACCACTCTACCTACATGCTCTACAGCATAGTGCGTGGAACACCGCAGACGCTCTACAAAAAGTCGCTGACTCGTGCACCGACACAGATGCATAACTAGCACCAATGCCCTGACCAGACAGGGCCGAACAATATTATCGTGGGAGTTCATTCCACCTCACTTTCTTGTCTCTTTCTTTTTCCTTAACTCTCTTCTCTACCCCCTTCCTCTCCTTCTGCTCCCTGCCCCCAACTCTTGCAAGAGCCCACTTCCTCTTTATTCTGCCTACCCACTGCCATTTGCTGGTACACTAGCTATACCTTTTGTCAAAGTATCTTTTGCTCCAGGTCTACATTAAAATTTCCACTTACCTATCTCATGAGCTCTACTGAAGTTCTCATGTTTTCAGGTTTTGGAACGTAACGCGATTACAATAAGTGGTTCGCTAAACCTAGCTACTTCACAAGACTCCATAGTCCATCAAAATGGTCTCTGTAAGTGGTGAAATTTTAGGACATGTAAAATTTTAAATAAGAACGCTTATCGACCCTTGCCTATAAAGTGTTACAACAATGAGACTCTGTCTGTAAGAATGAGTGCTTCAATCCACGCCATCTGGAGCTCTTAGGCTTGCTAACTAACTCGGCAGCCCAGGGTAACAAGGCCTACTTAGGAATTCTTGAGCATGCATTTGCCTCTCTTGTTCTGCTCGCTCTGCTCTCCTCTCCTCTGATCCTCACCATGTTCCTGGATTTCTTTCTGTCCCACACTTCATTTGGTATCTTACTGGTGCTTTCTTAGTATCTGGCCTCAGTGGCCCTCTGGATCTAGATATCTAAAAAAGTTTACCTGGTTTCAGTACTGAAAGACTTGACAGATAGCCTCAAATAGGGACGGGCTGACGTGAGGACAAGAAATGTCCTTTCTCACTCTGGACTGAGAGGGTAGTGAGGTACTGTTCATCTTCCTCCTCACATCTGCTTTCTTCCAGCAGCCTAAGTCCTGGGCCGTCAAAAAAACCATTACTTTCCAAGGAAAGAGATCTCCTTTCTCTTTTAAGGTCTTAGTGTTTGCTGTTCTTTTGCTTAAAGCACCGTCTCTCACAGCTTCTCATGTGTGCCTCTTTCCAGTTCTTCAGGTCTCAGCTCAGTGTGGCACACACAGGTCTCCCTTGACGGTCTAGCTGGAGTGAGCCCCTTCCCAGGCATTCTCCATCACACTACTCTCTTTTATCTTCTTTCTAGCTTTTGTTAAAGTTCAAATAATTTGTTTATATAGAAGTCCTTACTTCCCTATTTACTTATGTGTTTATTGTCTGTTTCCTCCCACTACCATTCAAACCACAGAGACTGCACGACATTCCACTTAACATTGCCTAGAGAAGACGTGATGAGTCTCCCACATGCTGCAAAACACCTCAAGCTCCTGCTTCCTTCCCCAAATTTATACATGTACTGTGTACTGCCCTTTCTATAAAAAGAAATTATTTTGCCTTAAAGACATGGTATTAGAGTTAGAATGTTTCAAACTGACTTACAGGTCATTCAATTTAGTCACAACCAAAGCTTCACAAAAAGACATCCACATTCATCCTAATAGCACTTGAAAAAAAGGGGAAAAAGTTCCTTGTCAAGCCTATCCATTACCATTTCAACCTGCCAAGCCGGTTTTGACCTTGAACAATGGAGAACGGATGCATCACTGAGCACATTAAAAGGCAGAGAAATGTAGATATCAAAGGTTCACACTTCAGTTTTAAGGCTGAGTGGGATTGTATGAATTTGCAATAATGTAAATCAGGCTTGATGGATTATTTTCAAATTAAAACTGGAACCAGTGTCACCACGTGCATTTTCTTCATTTACATGTTCTGATGTAGAAGTCATTTAGTATTTCATGACTCCCCATAACACGAAAGCAAAAAGCCATTAGTTTAAAAAAAACCAAGATTTATTTCTATTCTAAATTTAACTCAGAAGAGAAAAAACCCACCAATTTAGTCCATTTATAGTACTGTGTTCTATTTTGGCATCCACATTTTGAAAAGGGATAAAAACAAACTGAGTCAGAATGAAAAAAAAATGTTGAGAAAACAAAAGACAATATTCTATGCCCAGTTAAAGGATTCAGGAATATTTAAGATACTACGTAGGCAATATTATCCTGATGTCTGCCTGAGCTTGACCTATGGCACCCAGTACTTCTGTCTTCATACTCATCGTTCTCAGTTGCTACCCCTCCCTAACTGTTATCTCTACCAAACTATTAGCTCCAGGAGAAGGTAAAGAACCCTATCTGTCCTTCTTACCTTTCTATCCACTGCAGCTGTAAGAGTGTCTGACGAGCAGCAACTTTATGTTGTTTTACGAATGACTGATTAACTGAAGAAGTGACTGCGATTGTGTGTGCCCCAACAAGGAGAATTAACTACAATGTCTATTTTGACTCAAGAAGAGGTTAAATATTTTCTAATAGTCAGAATCATTCTGATCTTTAAGATGCTTGCTAACTCTGAGGCCTTATGATTATAACATAGACCCTTCCAAATTTGGGTGATAATTTAAACTAAAATTATCGGGACTCTTTTCTGTGGTTGGAAATGCATAGTCAACTTTTCAAATCAAAGATGTTCAACTTTCACTTACCTTCTATTTGGCTATACATTTATCTTGCTTCAGTTGAATCAAAGATAATATGGTACCTGCTTTACCATAACCATTTTACTTTTCCTATTTACCATGTTTTCCTTCAAAATGTTTGGGCCTGAGAGTTGACTTAATAGATACAAAATAGTATTCCTTACTAAAAAAAGGCTTTAATGTTTTGACCATGGACAGGAACAAAGTATACCAATGGGAATTAATAAAGTTCACTCACCTTCATATCACTACATTTAATCATAGAAAATAATCACTGTATTTTATGAAACCAGGGTCTTCTTTTAATCACAATGTGGGTAAGCTACTTACCACAAAAGAATAATAAATCTTGAATCCAGGTTTAGCCACAAAGTAGTCATCAGACTTAAATGTTATTTTAATTTGGTTTGTTCTTGATGTTATCCTTGGAGGAACTTCCTTGTGTCCACACCAGCGTCCTCTAATAATGGTACTGGTTTCAGATATATCTTCAACTTCCACAAAATCATACCTGGTATTAATTTAACAAAAATAAACAAGTGTTGATTAAAGTAGACTTTGAAATTCATACTTTCATCAAGAATGTAAAACTACTGTATATGATTTTTTTATCACATACATCTGGTACGTGGTCTACCAGATGAAATAAAAATGATAAGCTACAGACATTTTATTTTATTTTTTAAATTATATTTTATTGATTGTGCTGTTATAGTTGTCCCAATATCCCCCCCTTGTCCCTCCACTCAGCACCCTCTACTCCCTCAGGCAATCCTGACCAATTTGTTCATGTCCATGGGTCATGGGTATAAGTTCCTTGGCTACTCCCTTTTTGTCCTGTTCTTTAGATTCCTATGACTGTTCTGTGACTACCAATTTGTACTTCTTAATTCCCTCACTTCTTTACCTATTTTCCCAACCCCCCTCCCATCTGGCAACCATCAAAATACTCTCCATATCTGTGATTCTGTCTCTGTTCTTGTTTGCTTAGTTTGTTTTTTAGATTTGATTGTTGATAGACATGTATTTATTGCATTTTTACTGTTCATAGTTTTGATCTTCTTTTTCTTAAGTACTTTTAACATTTCATATAATAATGATTTGGTGACGATGAACTCCTTTAGTTTTTCCTTTTCTGGTAAGCTCTTTATTTTCCCTTTGATTCTAAATGATAGCTTTCCTGGGTAAAGTAATCCTGGCTATAGGGCCCTGCTTCCCATGACTTTAAATATATCTTGTCAATCCCTTCTAGCCTACAAAGTTTCTTTTGAGAAATCAGCTGGTAGCCTTATGGAAATTCCCCTGTAGGTAACTCACTGTTTTTCTCTTGCTGCTTTTAAGATTCTTTTTTTATTTTTAACCTTTGGCATTTCAATTATGATGTGTCTTGGTGTGGGCCTGTTTGCATCCATATTGTTTGGGACTCTCTGTGCTTCCTGGACTTGCATGTTTATTTCTTTCATCAAATTAGGGAAGCTTTCTTTCATTATTTTTTTCAAATAGATTTCCAATTACTTGCTCTTTCTCTTCTCCTTCTGGCACCCCCATGATGTAAATGTTGGAATGCTTGAATTTTTCCCCAAGTCTCCTTACACTATCCTTTTTTTTTTTTTTTGAATTCTTGTTTCTTCTTCTTGTTCTGATTGGCGGCTTTTTGTTTCCTAATGCTCCGTATCCTTGGTTTGATTCTTGGCTTCATCCATTCTGCTATTGATTTGCTGTAAATTGTTCTTTATTTTGATTAGTATATCATTTATTTCTGCCTGGGTCTTTATATGCTGTTGAGGTACTCACTAAGTTCCTTGAGCATCCTTATAACCAGTGTTTTGGATTTTGCATTTGATATATTGCTCATCTCCATTTGTTTAATTTTTTTCTGGAGTTTTGATCTGTTCTATATTTGGGCCATATTTCTCTGTCTCCTCACATTCTCAGCCTCCCTGTATCTGTTTCTATGTATTAGGTAGAGCTGCTATCACTCCTTGACTTGGTAGCATGGCCTAATATAGTAGGTATCTTATAGGGTCCAGTGGCACAGTCTCTCCTATCACAAGCAGGGTACTCCAGATGTTTCCTCCCTCTGGGCTGAGTACACCTTCCTCTTGCAGTTGAGCCTTGATTGCAGTTGGCAGGTCAATGGGGAGGATTTAGCCAGGCCAGTCAGCTGCAAGGACTGGCTGTGACCACCTATCACCGACCTCTGCCCTCCGTGGAGGATCAGCTATGCAGCGGCAGAATGGTTGTGTTCCAATGTAGTCTGTAGCTGTCCACTGGGTGTGCAGTCTCTGGGGTTTCCTAAGTGGTACAGGTCAGGGTCAGCTTCCACCTGTGTTCCATCTGGGCCCACTCAGCATGAGATACAAAGTGATCTGCACATGACTGTTACTTGTGCTGGGATTGGAGGTTCCCAGGAGAACCAAACTGTGATCCAAAGCTGGCTGCTCTTAGGTGGGGCCTGGGGACACTCAGCCAGAGGTATGGTGACTAAGGGCTCTCTGAGGCTAGTTGTTGCTTGTTTGAAGGGATTTGAGAAGATATGAAGCCAGTGCTGGGACCAGCCCTTCATTTGGAAATGCCACTGTTAACAGCTTGGGTTGGCTGTAAGTTGGGTGGGGCAGACTCTCAGGGTTTCCCCAGGGTGGAGTAAACTGCGTGAGCCAGGTTGATGGAGTCTCAGATAATGGCCCCAGCCTGCCAGCTCTGTGGCTCTGTGTGGGGAGGGCTCAGAAAAGGAACAATGGTCTCTACCCACCTTTCTGTCTAGGAGAAAGCTGTCTCCCTCCTCTTATCCTGATGCTAGACACTTCAGTTCCTCCCTATGTCACTAGTGCCCTGTAAGTCACTACTCTGGTGCTGGAGTTCAGGGGGAGTGAGTCTGCATGAGTCCATGTTTGGGCCCTTTAAGGGGAATAACTTGGGACTCCAATGATTCCTTTCACCGACTCAAACTGGCTGGTTTTTATAGCCAGAAGTTAAGGGGGCTTATCTTCCTGGCACTGAAACTCTGGACTTGGGGGGGTGGGGGCTGGTGTGGACCTGGGACCCCTCACTCCAGGATATCTGTCCTGAATTTTTATCTACTATATGTGGGTTTGGGATCAGCCCATTCTGCATCTCAGCGTCTCCATGTCTCCTACCAGTATGGATGGATGCAGTTTCTTTAGTTCTATAGTTGTTGGACTACCATTCAACTCACTTTCTGACTTTTCTGAGTGATCGCTGTCCTGTAGTTCAGTTGTAATTTTCATGTGGCTGTGCAAGGAGGTGAGCTGTGGTTACCACTGCCTCCATCTTGACTACTCTTGGGCTCCCACAGCTGTGTGCTTGGCAAACCCTGGTGAAAAGCCGGCATCAGCCACAATGGGCACCATGGGTCCGGGGGCCAGCTAAGCTATAGACATTTTAAAGGTGAAGCTAGTGTTTGGATTAGGTTTTCCAAATTCAAACCTCTACAGTCTGTTCTGAAAGAACCTTTACACACATTAGCCATGACTGTTCCCAAATCATTAATAATCAAAACAGGCCACTTTCTGAGCATCTGGTTCATAAGGCTTTCCTGCAAAAACTAATAGCTATAATCTATCATCATATTTGAGAAGATGTAATTCTAATTATATGTCCAAATATTTACTATATAAAGTTTTTCAAACAAATTCCCATTTTGAATTAATTTACCACACTCCCTATTTTCTTAAAAAAGATCTGTATCTGTACAGCATATAGAATCAGCACTTCATCACATGAAATAAAGCACTAATTCCTCTTTTTGGAAACTGTCTTTTGAAAGGATAATGTCATACAATACAACTTTTATCATAATGGAAAGAATATGAATTGAGTAGAGATGTTTGCTCACCACCACTGTAAATATCTGGGCTGGTTAAACCAGGGTGTGAGTGAGCTTAAGACTATAGGTTCAGTGCCTTTGGCGTTGGTAGGGAAACAGAGTGCCAGGATGGAGGAAGACCAGAGAGACCTCTTTAGATATTCCATAACTATCTGTTCCTTGAGGTGCCTCCAAACCACCACATTGCAGGACGTCTTCAGTGACAGAGTTGATATCTTCTAAGGACCACTAATTCTATTTTCAGAACATCCACGATTGTGGATTGTTGTACTTGATGAACTGAACTGTCTGCCTTTGGTCTGGGTATCAGTGTCCCACCCCTCCAGTCTCCCTCTCTCAGGTGACTTCTCGATGCAAATGATCAGCATTCACCGTGAACAGTGGCAGTGAGGTAGGTTAGTAAAATGCTGGGAAAATTCCTGAGCAAGTGGGATGCGGAAACTGAGACAGATCATTAAACAGCAGAGCAATTTACATCCAGACAATATCAATGTATTGCAAGGTCTTAATCTTCCTTAACCAAGGACATTTAGGAGCAAATGGCTTACACATCCCAGACCATGTCAGGGCTGACCCGCCTTGATCCTGGCCTGGTCCCTCTCCAGTGACATTCTTTGAAGGTGAAACTGACCAGAGCATGACCCTGATCCCTCTATAAGCTCATTTTGATGCATTAACATTTCAAAGGAGGCACCTGAAAAGCTTATGAGTATTCTATTGAGATCCTCCTGTGAGACCTCCCCTAAAATTTCTACACTTAGGAAACAAAAACCCTTAAGACAAAGGACACATTGTGTGCCCTCTCTTGGACATGTCTGCACCTTCCCTCTTCTTCTTTCTACAGGTGTGTATCTTTGCTTTGTTTCTCCTAAGCTCCAAATGTTCCCAGGAGCTTGCAACCAGGGGATCAGCAGGCAGCGGCAGCTCATCCTGGCTAACCGCCTGAACCTGTGTCCAAGGGCCCTCCCTTTGCCTCTGTAACTCTTTCCTGAATCCACCCAGTCCAGCTAGCTTACTTCTTCCCCATCTGTGACTTTCTTTGTAAAGGGCCAAGGCAGCTCCACCTAGGCTCACTCCTGTTGCTGTGGTCTTGCCTTTTCTATCTTAAGCCCTTCTTTTGTTTCACTGGCACCAGCTTTAATAAACGGACTCTCAAAATCACCTGGACTCATATCATGAAATCTTTCCTGGACGAAATTAAGAGCCCCCACATTTCAGACTGTGCTAGGGCAGAACACACTTGGTCCTGGTCCCTTTCTGGTGACAGCAGTAGTCTCACAAACATTTTATATTTTTCTGTCACAATTGCCAAAAGGAATCAGTATGAGAAACATGGCATCTAAATATGAAAAAAAATCTAGTATGGCTTTACTGGTCCTACCCATGCACCTCAGAGCTCTTGTTGGGTTGGGCAGGTTAATCTAAGGAGGCAAATGTAATAATATGGTTATTAAATTTTGTTGACAGTGATTTATGAGACCTTTATGTCCTTTGCCTCAGTTTCCTTATGAGCAGAATAAGAAGGTTATAAAATTTTACCAGCTGGTTATCTCTCAGGTGCTGTGTAAACTAATTACTTAACATTTATATGGTGCTTGGAAGGTGAAAGACACTAACAAAGAATCATTACTCAAGCAATAAAATATTACAGTGCAAACATTAAGGAGGCTTTAGAACAGATGGTAGAAAATCAACGGCATTTCATTTTATACACAATACATGTAAATCGTATTTACTGCACAAAGCCGGACTGTACTTGAAACTTTGTTAATAACTCAATAGGTCACTTTTGCTTTTTAAAAAACACATCACCGGTGTAACTCTGACTCTGGATCTGATGTCAAGAGTGCACCATCTTGTTTCTTGGGGAGAGTTCTGAGGCAAGTCTCTGACCTGGGTCTTTCCCTTCTTCCTCTCCTGTTTCCGACTCTTACTCCTCTACCTCTCTTCATAAATTTTGAAAAGTGGGTAGATTTGACATAGGGTCAAAAACATCCAAACCTCCTTTCCTATTTTAAGGCCAGCATGCCAGAAAAGCTCACTGACTACCAGAATCAAACCCACTGCTCAGTAGTGAAGACCTGGCTGCCCCTATTCCATATCTCACCTTTAACTATCTTTTAACAGTGTTGTGGTGTTTTTATTCCCCCACAATGCCTTTTTTTTCCAGAACAGAAAATTAGTTCCCCCTTTCAAGGTTGAAAAGGCACAAGATCTGCTCTAGTTTATTCTCTTTGTAAATACTGATTTGCTCTTCCTGCATACATTTATATCTGTTTTCTGGCATACATTACCCTCTATGGTTCTAGAAAGTAATAGTTACTACTATTATTCTTGAAAAAAATAGCAAGATAATCAAAGCTGTCAGCATGATTATCATGCAGCAAAGGACAGCCACATTTGAGGCCCTCTCTTTTTATTATTCAGAGGAAAATAAACTCGCTGAAAGGATTTAGCAGTTCAGTAGTTCATTGACAATGCAGAACAAGTGCGTGCAGTTAAGTACAGAAAAGAAAAAAAATCCTCCCCGAGTCTTATACATGCTAATTAAATGAATAAAATGCTGCGTGTGAACAGACAATTCAGAAAACAACAGCCAGGGTCCTCTCTGAGAAATATGCTAAAAAGGGAGATTATCAGACAGGACTTTCATCTTCTAATGTGACTCAGAAACCACAGGACACTATCTGAGGAGCACACAGACCCTGGGGTTGCCTTCTCTTCCCCCTTACACATTCCTGAGGCCTTAAAACTTTGATTTCAGGGTAAGGCCTTAACGCCACAGGTCCTCATTATCATCCTCTCTGAGAGGGGTCAGGGAAACCATTACAGCTAGGTTTAGGTTACGATAGTCTGGATTAGTTCCTGGAGCCACGTAGGGTGTACACTCTTTAAGCCCAAGGCAGATTTAGGCCAGAGCCATGAGGCTTGGCCGCAGGTGATCTAGGATATCGGATGCATCCACCTGCTGACAAAGGCTGCACTAGGCCAGGCCAAGACAGAGGCCTTCAGATTCCCTCCTTCTCGGTGGTGGGGTCATGCAGCCTGGCTCTGACAGGTGTGAAAGTGAGTTTCTGTTAGTCAGCTGCTGTCTATGCTCTAGTTTATTTTGTCTTCCAGGACTGACAGAAGGCTTTTTGAGAAATAAATGGTGTGTTTTGAGTAGGTCCAAAGGGCCCAAAGGGAAGTTTAAAATTATGTTTTTAGGGGGAGAATGCAGACAACTGTAACTGAAGAACAATAAAGTAATAAAATCTTTAAAAAAATAAATAAAATAAAAGATAGACTTGCTGAGTAAATTTTTAAAAAATGTAATGTTTTTAAATTCACCTTTTTCTCACCTTGGAAGAGTTCTCCAAAATGGATTTTTTCCTTCACTTACCTACAGATATCATTTTCTGCTTCCTCTAATCCAAACTGATTGTCAAAGGCTAGCTGTATCCTTGTTTTCTCCTGGGAATGGAGCCGCCATGTCAGAAGCAGGTTCCTGGGGTAGCTGTTTGGGAAGCGGGGACTCTGCACGTGGCCATTTCCTGTCACCTGGATGGTTTCGTCTCTTCGGTACAAGTCTGTGAGGTGATTGCTCTCTGTTAGTAGTCACAACTTGTAGAAATTAGTATGTTGCTCCAATTACAGGAAAGCAAAAAAAGAACAGTTTAAAACATAGCACATTTCAAAGCACTTCTTGATTTTCTGTAAAAACAAGACCAAATGGTGGCCTTCTGGTTAAACAAACAGCATATATATTTCTTCTATTATCCCCCACATCCCCAATTTCCTTATAAATCTAGACTGGATGCCAAATATTTTTGATTTGTGGGGCTCTCTTAACATCATGCTTGATAAGCAAAAATTAAGTTATCTCAGAAGTCAGGTTCATTTCAACTGGAATTAAAATAAGAAAATACTTTCTAATAGTTTATCCTTCCTCTTTTCAATGTAATACAGAGAAAGAAATTTTTTATAGTGACAGTATAATAGTATATCTCCATTGATTAGCAGAGGAGGTAGATATTCCATAAATATTGCTGAATGAATGAACAAGTGAGTGGAAAACAAATTTAAAAAAATCTAGTTGTGGGCACTGGGCTCCCCTTCCTGGGAGCACATCTGTCCTTTCCCTTCCCCCTCTACTTCCCCCACAGGAGTGCATCTCCTAAACTCTAAGGGACCCCATGAGACTTGTAACAAGGGGAGCAGTGGGTAGCGGCATCTCATCCTCGGCTAAGCCCCCGAAGCTGTCTTCAAGGCTGCCTTTCCTCTGACTTTCCGGGGAGCTGACAGCAGCCCTGCTTTGGCTCACTTCTTTCCTGTAACATTTCTAGGGAGCCAAAGCAGCCCCACCTGAGCCCTCTCCTGATGTTTCTTCTGTCCGAGGGCCTTCCTTGTTTCACTGTCCCCAGCTTTAATAAACATTCTCTCTCAAAAAAAGTTTAATAACGTTTAATGACCATATATTTTACATTCAAGTGATGTTTTTTAGTGGTTTCTTCATCATAAAAATCATAATTCTCTGCCTTAGTTTTTCATGACTTAAAATAAGTCAATTTCATATTTTCCTTTCTGTGTTGTATAATAAAGAATTTGTCTGTTCTTTTCCTGGGTTCCTGAGAGGGAACTGCTAAACACTTAGAATTTTGCAAGTAATAGACCTGTTCTGCCTGGCTGGTGTGGCTCAATGGATTGAGTGCCAGCTTGCAAACCAAAGGGTTGCTGGTTTGATTCCCAGTCAGGGTATATGCCAGGGTTGCAGGCCAAGTGCCCTGTAGGGGGCATGTAAGAGGCAACCACACATTGATGTTTCTTTCCCTCTCTTCCCCTTTCTAAAAATAAATAAAATCTTTTAAAAAAACCCTTAAAATAAAAAAAAAAAAAGAAGTGTTCTTCTTCATGATAAACCCCTAGGACCACATCTGAGTTTATGCTAATGAGGTGATCTACTGGGGATCCCTAAGGAGTTGCAGAATGGTTACCGGCCACAACCAAGAGACCAACATGTGATTAGAGGGTTTGGGCTTTGAGCCTTGATATCGACCTGATCTCCCAACATCCGTGGAGGTAAGGAGCACTGGAGATTGAGTCCAATCACACTGCTTATGATTCAACCAATCCTGCCTCCAGAATGAAACCCACTAAAAACTGGTCACTGGGGCTTGGGTAAGCTTCTTGGTTGGTAATGCTCACTGATGGGCTGGGAAGGTGACCTGTCCTGAGGAAACAAAAGCTTCATGCTTGGGACCCTCCCAGACTTGCTTGTCACCTGTGTTTATTTGGCTTGTTCTGATTTGTACCCTGTGTAGTCAAACTATAATTTTAACTATAGCGCTTTCTTAAGTTCTATGAGTAGTTTTAGTGTGAATGAAAAAAACAATGGGAGTTCTACAGAAAGTGACCTCGCAGAGTGACATGGTCATAAATTCCTAAGCGGGCAGGTCACGGTGGGTAGCCAGATCCCAGACATATAACTTGTTAGTAAAAAGCTTATCTTTGCCTTAAGCAAGGCCTGTTCACTGTGTCTGCGTACCCAGGTTAACTAACGCACTTTTCACATAAGCCAAAACTACCCCCAAAAAGCACATATTCTTGTTTAATACCCTATGAAACAATCCCCCCACCTTGCTTTATCCCATATCCATGTAATCATCCTTAAGTTTCTTCTTTAATTCTGAATGCAAAAAAGAAGCTGCAAAACCATCATTCCCGGAGCATTTGAGAGCTTACTCCCGGCATGTCTTCAGTTTGGCTCAAATAAACTTCTATAAAAATTCTCTACAGGTTTGGACATTTCCTACAATAACACTAACAAATTCTCAAGCCTGAGGGGCTTGTGGGAAACCCTGAGTGTGCAGCCAGTTGGTCAGAAGTGTGGGTGGTCTGGGAACCCCCGAACTTGGAGCTGGTGTCTGCTGAGCAATCTTGCAGGGACTGTGCCCTTAACTCGGGAAATGACCTACTTTTTGCCAGCTTGTAGCAGAATGACATTGCACGGTGGACCCATTTTTCATTTCTCCTAATGTCCAAAGTCCTTTGCACTTGAGATTTTGGCTTTTTAGCCTCCCCGTCCCCGTCCCCGTCCCCCATAAACAGATCTCCAGCCACAATCTATTTCTGGTTCCCTGCAGAGAATTTACTTTGGGGCCTATAATTCCGTGAGCCTGGTCAGGAAGACCTAAATTGCTGGTGGAAACCACTAAAAGTTGGGCTGCTCAGGGTGGCTCTTAAAGTTTCCAAAATAAGAGAAGAGGAATGAACGATGAATCAGCATGTGAAATGTGAAATCTTCTCTCTCTTTTACGAATGTTCTGGTGCATAAGGGGAATTTCGCCTTTTTTTTTTTTTTTTTGCTCATTCTGTGTTGAAAGTGTCGCATTTGCCCAGTTAAACTTTGTGTGGGAGAGAGTCTTAGGAGGAGTGAAGGTGGCTAAAGGGTGCCCACCCGCCCTGCCACAGACTAGGGCACTGGCTCTGTAGGCACGCCACCATCTCCAGTGAGCCTAGCTAAAGACAACCTCGTAGGTGCCAGGAACAGTTTTCCCAGCTGACCCTTTTCTCTTCTCTTCCATTGACCTTATGTAGAAAACGTAGCCATGAAATTTAACTGTCTGCTCATTTAGTAGATGGGTGAAGGCTGTTTGCTAGAGGAGAGAGATGTGTGCTATCAACCAGTCAGTCAACAACCAGTCAGTCAAACAATTAAGCACAGACTCTAAGCAATGCGTTGCGCTATTTTCAACCCTCTTATATCTTGATAATTACTTTCAAATTTTTGTCATATTTTCTCACCTCCAGTGCTATTTACTTGTAATTTCTCTAATCAAAAGCAAATCTATTCTAAAATAAAACTTTATATCAATTATGTAAATAGCAACTGAGTACCTTGTGCCATGAGTAAAAGATACCCATACATCTAAATATATAACGATTAAATTTTAAATGATCTCATCTCACGTGTTCAGATTTCTCATTTGTAAAATAAGACTGAGAAGCACATTTTCTCTTTGGTCTCTTTCAGGGGTAATATTCAGTAGTTTTACGTTACTTTATTTTTATTTTATTTCATACACTTACTGTTCCAGATGCTGTCGGATTCAAACATAATTGAAGAATGTTTGCAGAGCGCTTGTCTTTAAGGACATGAAACACAAAGCGGACGCTACCACACAGCGCAGATGAGGCACAGAGCAACACAAGGGCTGAGTACACGTGCACTGTCGATCTGAAGCAGGACGGCTACGGGGCTTGGTGGCGAACACAAGGTGCGTGCCCGGGATCGCAGTTGGAGGACCGAGCCGAGCACAGTCCAAGTGGGCCATGTGGAAAAGGGGGAGCTGTGTGCTTTGAAGGCAAACACGGAAATAGCTGAAAGTCAGGCAGATGTATCTGCCCTTGATACAAGTGGAAACCAGAAAGCTCTGGAAAGGCTAAAAGGCTTGTTGAAAGGAATATTATTAGCCTGTTGGTGCCATGAAAGGGGAACTGGAAGGAGAGCACTGCAGTGGGACTGTGTCCAAGGGGAGCAGTCCCCCCTGATCTGCAGGGGACGCTCTCCAAGACCCCCAGCAGTGCCTGAAATGTGGTAGCACAGAACCTCCACGTCCTCTGTGTGTTTCCTACACACGCATGCCTATGGTAAAGTTTAACTTATAACTTAGGCACAGAAAGAGATTAACAACAATAACTAATATTAAAATGGAGTAACTGCAATAACATACCATCATAAAAGCTATCCGAGTGTGGTCCCTTGCTGAAGTCTCCGCACAGACTCAGGGCTTTCTGGTGCGACATGCTGCCATCAGTGGAACACTTTCTGTTGGTGGCTC
This sequence comes from Macrotus californicus, assembly GCA_007922815.1. Classification (NCBI taxonomy): domain Eukaryota; kingdom Metazoa; phylum Chordata; class Mammalia; order Chiroptera; family Phyllostomidae; genus Macrotus; species Macrotus californicus. The sequence continues at coordinate 9,093 of VMDR010007362.1, read as the reverse complement.
CCACCCGTGAACTTAATGCTCTTTTACATTTTAACTAAGTACTTACCACAGACCACAACTGCAACTTTTGCAGTTTGAGGTACAACAGCAAAACCAGCACAAATTTCTCTCTCTCTTCCTTACAATTTCACAGATCTAAGATTTGTTCTTCCCGTAGGTTTTAGCAATCCGAGTACATGACTTTTTTCCTGCCCTTTTTCAGTCGGGAACTTTAACCTTCCACTTAAAGCACTTTATGGCTGTTCTTTGGCATATCCAAGTTGCTGGCAACTCTACTCTCGCCCTGTGGGGTCACCATGAAGTGAAGTGAGGGTGACGACTAATGAACAGCACTGTGAGACCTCGAGGTGATCTGGTAGCCCCCATGGCTACCACGTGACTGATGGGCGGGGCGCAGATACGGCTTGGAGACTGACGCTGGACAAAAAGATGAGTCACATCCTGGGTAGGATGGAGTGGGACTCCAGAGATTTCGGCGTGACGCTCAGAGTGGCATGCAGTGTAGAATGTATGCTTTAATTGTTTACTTCTGGAATTTTCCTTTTACTATTTTGGGACCAACGTTGCCCTTGGGTAAGCGAAGCTGTAGAAAGTGAAATCTTTGATAAGGGGAAATGATGCAGTTGCTAGAGAACAAGATTCTAACCTAGAAGGGCACGCAGCAGTAAGTCTGGACCAGGGAAAAGAAATCAAAAGGAAGTTGGCGTTCAGAAAGAAACCCCTAGGGATGAGTAAGAACACAGGAGCAACGTGCTTATCCAGAGGTCTTGGCGCAGTGTGGTGACACAGGCGCGTGTGGCAGGGGGAGGGTGGCCGGTTTGGAAGAAATGTGAGTCTGGTTTCCATGTGGCAGTGAGAAATTCAAATGGAAGCCTAACAGGCTTTTGGGAATACAGCACTAGAGCTGACGTGGGAGAAGAGAAGAGATGTGGCCTCAGCTTAGGGAGGAAGAGGAAGTCTTGGGAATGACAGAGTCCTCTGCAGAAATGTCCTCAGAAGGGAGGCTAGGGTGCGGGTGCTGACGGACATGTCTAGGAGGGGCCGACGACAAAAGGTTTGCCGGGACATCAGAGAAGTGACGCCTGGGAAGGAAGCAGGGGGCCCATAGCAGAGCCATGCCTATGCCAAGTTGTGCAGAAAGAGGCGATGGCAAGGACTGAGAAGTGAATGAGCTGACACACAGATGCCACAGCCCTGCTCGATGGCAAAGCCACTGACATCCATGGCATGTGCACCTGCAGAGATTTCTGCAGGTAGAGAAAGGGCCTCTTTTTTTCTAGAACATTACTGAAGACTAGATTGTCTTCAAAGTACTAACTCCACTTTAAATGAAACACCAATTCTATTTTTAAGAAAGCGGTCGTGAGGGTTGGTGGGAAGAGCTTTCCTTCTCATGTATAGGTTTATTAATAAAAAACTTGTTTCCTGTTTTAGGAAGCTAGCACAGATCCATGTCCTGGTATATTGAACTGGAGGCCAAAAAATAAAGAAATAAAAATATTGTTTTCTGATTTATTTTCCCTTAAAATCAAAATCCTGCAAACATCTACACATATAAATGTAGATATCAGTAACAGCAAACACTTTTAGGGGCTTATTTTGTGTGAGTCATTTGTTCTAGACGCTTTGCAAGTTTCCCTCACGGAATCTAAACTCTATTAAATGTGACAGTGTGTATGTGTGTGTGTGACCATTCGACAAATGAAGATTCTGAGGCACAGACACATCAAGTAACTTATTCAAGGTCACACAGAGTTAGGAAAGGGTGGAGTCAGACTGCAAACCTAGGCAACATGGTCCCAGAGCTGATGCTCTGAACTGCTGGTCAATAGAAGGGACTCTTCCTTCTTAGTCTGAAATTTGCTAGAGGGAATCTTACATTCCTTTCCATCTGTAATCCACTTTGGCTTTTGAATCACATTGTTTGCATGTAATTGATAACTTCACCCCTACTCAGTGTTATTCTTAGCTGAAGAGTTACAATGAATTATAGATGTATGGAGTAAGCCACAAGTTAAGCCTGAGACAGCTGCCAAGTGTTGTGTACAAAGTCACATTCCTGAATGAACGTGTTTACTTTGGTGTTCCAATAATAGCAAACATCGAGGGAGCAGTTATTATGTGCCAGGCACTCCCATAGTTTAAATACCCCGCTTCATTTAATCCTGTGATAACCCTGTGCAATTCATAATATCCACATTCTACAAAGGGAAGCTCAAAGAGTTTAAGAAACTAGTGACCTCAGGGCAGACAAGTCGCAGTGGAATCGAGGTTTGACCCTGAGCCGGTTGTTGTCACAACACGTGCTTTTTAACCAGCGCACTGAACTGGCTGTATGACTATCACAAAACTGACACATTTCACTTTTCATGGAGTTTCTGTGTCTGTTTATATGACAAAAAGGTAAGTTCTTATTTTGCATTGTAATACAGAAGGAGGTTTATATCCTCAAAAGTTGACTAGGGCACTTGACTTTCTTTTTAAAGGCAATTAAAGTGAAAAAAAAAAAGCCAACTGTTATATTTGTCTGCCTGTCCCCAGCCCTTTCTAAGCTCAGCCAAAAGCATATTCCAGGAGCTCGTGAAAAGTCACTGCCGACACTGAAACTACCATTCTCAAAGTGGGGCCTGCAGACCAGCATCATTAGCATCATCTAGGAGCCTGATGGAAACGCACATGTCAGGCTCGCCCACGACCTGCAGAAGCAGGAATGCTACAGGTGGAGCCCAGTGCTGCTTCTTTTAATAGCCCTCCAAGTGATTCTGATGCTCCCTAGAGCTTGAGATTCATTAGCCATCTCATAATTTCTCTTATTTTGCTTCTTATTCTAGACTTCCCAAGTTCCTCCACCCCCCTGCTTTGACTTGGTACCTCGTGTCTGATTTTTAATTTAACCTCCCAACTGGTTGCTCATCATGGGCTCACTCTCCTTGTCTTTGATCTTGGAACCCCTCCCAGGACATCAATTCTGGTAAACAATGACCTAAGGTCCGAGGCTGCCGACCTCGGTGCCTTTGACCCTGAACACCTAGGTCTCGCCCCTTAGCCAGCTTTCCCCACTTCATGGAATAGTAATCCCAGGTCCCAATAGAATATGTTTGGTAGCACACTGTCACCTATTATAATGTTTAAGGAAGAATGAAATTACAAATAAAGGTAATATTTTTATTTCTTCTCAGTTTAGATGATCTCCAACAACCTAAGATGCAAAGGGCAAATACTGCATTGTTGAAGTAAAGATTGAAATATTTCATCAGTGATTCCACAGGAACAAGCAATGATACAGTTGTGTGTGTGCCATCTCACGCTCATTCAGTGGAACAGTAAAGACACATGCATTCGCCTCACTTGACACAGAGAGATCTGATCAGATCACCGGGGAAGGGTAGGGAGGGGCCATAGGAGGAGGTTGCCCAAGGAAATGGCAAACAGGATTGGCTGAGAAGCTGAACGCCTCCAGATCACATGGAATAATAGGCCAGAGATTTAAAATAAAAAAGAGGGCAGAGACTGGCTCTTGCATTTGTCTTCCTTGAAGATGCCTGGACGACCACGCTGCAGCTGCCTGCGTTTCCCAAAGGACGGTATTTTGGATGGATTTTGGATGAAGAAGAAACTGTAGGCACAGCCTAGGATCGGGGTGGCCTGGCAGAGGGCGGCAGGGTGATTCTTCTTTGGGTGTTCTAGAGGGGACAGGCTCTGATGCAGAAGGCTGCCTGTACTCCAAAATTGTGTAGTTTTTGTGTCTTATGTTGTTTTAGTTTGTAACTAACCCTATATAAATAAGATCATTAAAAACTAATGGGAAATGATAAGAGAACTCAGGTGTTAATGAGTTTAGCTTTAATTGACATGTTTAAATGATTAAAGTTATAACTAAAGAGTTAAAGAGTTTAGCCATAAGTGACTAATGCAGGTGGAAAGCTGTTATTCCAAAATTGTGTAGCTTTTGAATAAACACTCCTTTCTTTTATCACCAAACCTTTGTCCCTGGAATTTTGCCCAGAGAGTAGCAGCGGGCAGTAGGACCCCCTTGCTATTTGGTAATGCACTTGACTCCATAAGACATCCCGGAATCAGCAGCTTGACTGATGGTCACAACCCCTACATTCTGCAGCTATAAGCCCAAAAGAAAGAATGGCCATTGACTTAGGAAATTCCCAATCTGCAAAAGAATTTACTACGAAATGTCATTTGTAAAATGGCTGTTCCATGATTATGCAATATACCATGGTATGGATGGAAAAGATCACAGGGAGATCTGATCATAAGATCCAAACTGGGCAGGTCATTGTGGGTAGACATGCCCCAGGCCTACAACTTCTTCAGTGAAAGCTTCTAAGCCAGCCCTGTCCATTGTTCTGGTGCATCTAGGTTAACACACCTTACAAACACCAGAACTGAATACCTGTTGAAGGGGGCATTAACCTTCAAGAGACAATCTTAACTATTTTGTAATCCAATTCCTGCCTTGCTTTCTACATCTTCCTTACATCCCCTCCTTAATTTCAAATGCATACAAGAATCTGAAAAACTGTCATTCTATAGAGCATTTGAGATCTTGCTCCCCAGCATGTGTCATCCGTTTGGCTCAAATAAACTTTTATAAAAATTGTCTGCAGTTTGTTATGAGAGATGTCTGAGACTTTACTGCTTATGCTTTCTTCTATGATTTTGATGGTTTTGTGACTTATATTTAAGACTTTTATGCTTTTTGAGTTTATTCTTGTTATGCTGTAAGTTGGTGGTTTAGTTTCATTTTTTTTGCATATATCTGTCCAATTTTTCCAATACAATGGGTTGAATGGATTATATTTACTCCATTGTATGCTCTTGCCACCTTTGTCAAAATATTAATTGACCATAAAGATGTGGGAGAACATATTTGCCCATGATACATCTGAAAAGGGGTGAATTTCAAAAATATATAAGGAACTTATACAACTCAACACCAGGAAGACAAACAACCCAATAAAAAACAGGCAAAAGACCTGAATAGACACTTCTCCAAAAAGGACATACAGATGGCCAATAGACATATGAAAAAATTAAAACCACAATGAAGCCTCACCTTACACCTGCCAGGATGGCTACTACCAATTAACCAACAAGCAGCAAGTGCTGGTCAAAATGTGGAAAAAACAATCCTCATGCACTGTTGGTGGGAAAGCAGACTGGTGCCACCACTGTGGAAACCAGCATGGAGTTTCCTTAAAAACTTAAAAATGGAACTGCCTTTTGACCCAGCAATCCACTTCTGGAAATATATCCTAAGAATCCCTAAACATTAATTCGAAAGAATATATCACCCCTATGTTTATTGCAGAGTTAATAGCCAAGATCTGGAAACAGCCCGAGTGCCAATCTGCAGCTGAGTGGATAAAGAGCTGTGGCACATTTACCCAGTAGAACACTACCAGGCCATAAAAACAAACAAACAAATAAACAAACAAAAAACCCAGGAAATTTTACTTTTTGCAACAGCATGGATGGACCTAGAGAATATTATGCTCAGTGAAGTAAGCCAGTCAGAGAAAGATAAATGCCATATGATTACACTTATATATGAAATTTAATGAACAAAATAAACATCAGAATACAGAAACAAAGGTGTGGACACAGGGAACAGACTGATAGCTGTCACATATTTACACGCAAAGACACAGACAACAGTGGTGAGCAACAGAGAGAAAGGGGGTAGGGAGTGGGTGAAGGTGAGCCAAGGAGGGAAAAATGGGGGCGGAAAGAAACTGTGCTTGGGGTACTCAGTGCACGATGCAGTGTGCGGATGCTTTACTGAGTAGCACACTTAAAACCTGCAGAGTTTAGTGAGCCAACGTCAGCCCAATAAATTCAATTAAAGAAAAAAAAACAAAATAAAAATATTGCCTTGAGGTCTGGGCCTTTGTAACATGAACAATGGAAATGTTTACTCAGAATTTAGGTAAATGATGGAATATAAACACCAGTCTTAACTTTTGCTGCAAAGCAGCAACCACGATGCAACCACTTAATTTTTGTAGGGTGTGATGTATTTCAGAAGCATCCCACTTTGTATGTTTATCATAAATAAAAGTTGACAAAAATGTAGGCAGTACGTATCATGGCTTTCGTTCTTGTTTTTGTTTTTTTCTTTTAAATTAAATTTTGTTTTGCTACTTGAACAGGTAATGAAATTCACACAGAGAAGCTAAAATGATTTGTTCCAAGTCGGAAGAAAGAGAGACTGGGGTCTGTAAGAGCAGGGCCTTGAGCTCAGCCCTGTCGTGCTCTAGTCCTGGTGACTTTCCCCCATGAGAGCAAACAGCTGCATTAAACACACGGTGCTATCTTTCCAGCTTCTGCTTCTCCAGCTAATACTTTAGAGAGTTGGATAATGGGGCATTTAAGATTCCTTCCAGGTCCAAATGACATGACACACCAACAATTTTCTTTCGAGTGGACAGAATTGCTGGTGGTTGGGCAGTGACTAACAGACACAAGTGATCCAATGATGAGACAAGGGCATCTGGAATCCAAAACCTCCAATGGGATATCTAACCCTGATATTACAGATGGTTGTATGCTGTCGCCTAAAATGAGGGCACAAATGGGTGATCTCAACATGTTGTTCAAGCACACATTATTTAGTGAAATGTTACTCCTTGTCAACCAGAAAATTGTCCTAGGCACTTAATGGCCACTTAGCACACCTATTTGAACACTTTATGGAGGAATTTAAGCAAATACCTTAGTATAGAAACAATGTATTCTATTTTGCTCTTTTAAAATCTAAGTAGAGGTTTCTTTCTGAGGCTTGTTAGGTACAAGAGATAAAAACTGAAGATATTCAAAGTGCTTTATAATTTCCTTGAAAGTTTCAAAGGAAAGTAAAAAGTAGAATAAAAAAAAAATCCTATACTGAATGTTAATTTTCTTGAGGCAAAGAACTGTCCTGCTCCCTAACCTGGTCCCAGTGCCTTGCCAGTGTGAGCACATGGAGACACTCAAAATCTCCAGCAGTCCCTCTTATCCCTGGGGGATGCTTTCTGGTCCCAAGGCCCACAGTGGATGCCAGAAAACCACAGACAATACCAAACCCTATACACACTGTGTGTTTTTTTTTCCCTATACGTACATACCTGTGTGGACTACTCTCACTTTTGTTGAGCAATATATGAGATCAGGGGAATGACGAGATCCCGCAGCTTCTCAGCCTATACAACCCTCTAATTTAAATAAGCAAATTCAGCAAGGATAATGAAGAGTCGGGTCTGTGTCTTGCCTCATGTGTTATTGTTATTACCACTACTAAACGGCCTCAAATACACTCTGCACCTTCCCTCAGTGAAAACAACATGGTGTAGAAAAATGTCCTTGGTCACAAAATAGTACCTTCACTGGGGAGACACAGTGCAGTGTGTTGCCAAAGAGAGAAAAAGGAACTAGGGAGAGATGGAGAATGTAGAGGAGAGTAGGAGAGGGAGTCCCTAATTTTAAAATGAAGAGGTCAGTTTGAAGAATAGACCCTAAAATATGCAATTGAGATTAGATTAAATTTAATTAGATAATTTTCCACAAATTACCTCCTAACTTGAAAGGCACAGGGCTGGAGTCTCCCCGTGTAACCTGCTAAAAGTCAAAATTAGGCTCTGTTAACCATGTTAGTTTAAAAAGCAGCCTGCGAGTGTTTGCTACACCTTTCTGGTCAGTATCTCCTGAGGCCCTGAAGCCTGTCATCACTGAACTCAGCCCTCCTGGACCTTCCCGGGTCAGTGGGACCACATTCATCAAGGGCTGAGGGTTAACACCTGGGATGTGTTCTCAGCGGAACTGGCCTTCCCAAAGCCCATCCCCGCCGTACAGAAACAACAGTCACCAGTGACTACTCTGCTCCTGAGCAACTAAGCTTTTAAGCAAAGCTGACTTCTAATTAGAATTCTCCAGCAGAGACTTTGTATGAACTCAGCAGTAACACAAAACCTTTCTGTTTACGAAAATCTGAGGAGGAGGGGATTGGTTGACAGTTCTTTTTTTTAAAAGTCACATTCCTTTTCTCACAAACAATATGTTAATGTTTCATAAACAACCTTCCTCATGTTAACAATTTGGAGATGAGGTTTTGGAGAATAATAACTTGATAATTCCCTGAGCTCAAAATTATTCTTCCTCGAGAATCTGAGTCTACCAAAAAAGTAAAGAAAAAAGTCCTGGAAAGTCCCGGAAAGGCCACAGAGAGTCACCGGAGTGCAGTAGCTGTCCAAAGCACTATACCAACACTTATCACCCCTCACTTCACTGTGTCTTATGTGCAAGTGTTTGTTTCACTGATGCCCAACGGTGAGCAGTCACACTCCTTCCTTCAAAATAGCTTGCACTTAGAGATTACAGAAGTGACATACAATTATATTGCAGCGGAAGTGATTTTAGTTTTCTTTTTGAAAATTGAAATCAGGAAAAATAAAGATTGTCCTCAAGTAGCCATACGATATTGTAACACATTAGGATAATTCATGTTAATTAATTCTCTGGGAAATCTCTTTTCTTCTGTTGTAGCCTTTGCACTGTGATGCTTACACGTAAATGATGTAAAAAATACAACAGTGACATTCAGAAACATGGCAGATGTAGAAGGGCAAAGCTGAGTGCCATGACAGAAAGTATTACAGAATTGAAGGCTGCTGAAGACAGAGATCTTTTCAATCATACTAACTGAACACCCAGAAAATAAGACAATCTTAATGAAAAAAAAATATATCTGCTTTAACCACTGGCAACTTGGCTCAGAGATATATAATGATAACAGGCAAAAGAGAAAGTAATAGCTAGGAAGAACTTGATTTAGCATTTTTTTTCTAGAAAACATTATAGAAAAACCAAAGTTCTTATAAACATTGTTTTGGAAGACTATTAAAAGTGTGAACTTTGAGTATTTTCAGAGAATGACAGTTTTCTGAAATTATTTTATAGGTAAGTTTCAGGGGGAAGTAATAAATCTAAAAAAACTGACATGAGCCTGAACAGTGTGGAACACAGAAGATGATCTTGAAATATCCCAATGATTAAAAACTTGATTCATGTGACATGACAAAAGCATTTTCTTAGTCACATCTG
>VMDR010007361.1:0-40960 GCA_007922815.1 Macrotus californicus | reverse complement strand
TCAAGATGTGCTTGTCCTCATGGGGCAAGGAATCTGTGGGACAAGGGGATGTGGCCAATTGGAATCTGTGACCCTCAGTTAGACCATTTTTATTTCGAAGACAGTGAGATTCCCTACTCAAAGGTCCCGAGCCCACTAAAAGGGCTATAAGGGACTTTTTCCTAGGTCCATCCTCTTGAGGGTAGCTTATGCCACCATTACAAACGCCCCTAGGCTTCAGGGGGAGCCAAGGGATGTTGAGGGTAGAGACAGAGTCTGCTCAGGCAGGCTAGGGTGTCTACAATTGTGTGAAGACTCTTCTACAGGGTGACGCTGGGCTACAAAGAAAGTGGGGTGGGTATTGAGCCACAGGTTGAAGGTGGGAGGTTACCTCCCTGTTCTACCCTGGTCTGACTCAAACTCTGAGGAGAGCAATAGTTTTAAATCTGAACCCATCCGTTAAGTTGTTGTGAAAGTATATTTGTCAAGGTATGGTGATAGAACATATTTTATTTAAGTTTTTTAGCTTGATTTTTAAAAAGATCTTTAAGTATTTAAAATCTGGTGTGAATGCTTGCATTTGCATTCTTGCCTGGGATCTGAGAATGTTAGGGGCAGACCTATTAGTTGGTGTCTATTTTGATTAGTGCCTGTCCTGATTGGTAGGTATGTGTGCTATATTAGTAGCTAAATATTTTAAATATCACACTTTCCTCCCTGTATTTCTATTTCTGTGCATAGATTCCCCAAAGTGGAATTGCTTTTTGAATGGGTATGTATAATTCTAATTTTAATGGATATTGACATATTACCATATTTTATCATTTACTTTTAATGTCCCTAAAATTGGGATGCGTCTTGTAATACGGAGAAAACAGCATTGTGTCATAATACAATTTGCAGGGTTTTTTTCCTTAGCTGAAATAATGGCACACACTTGCTACAGACTGAATGTGTCTCCCCAATATTCACATGTTGAAACTTAATCTCCATTCTGATACTATTTGGAGGTGAGACCTTTGAGGAAGTGATTAGGTCATGAGGGTGGAGCCCTTATGAATGGTTTTGGCGTCTTTCAAAAAGAGAACCCAGAGAGCTACCCCTCCTCTCCCACCACGCGAGGATGCAACAAGAAGACAGCAGTGGTTTTTTAGCTATGACACCAAAAGTGCAACTTTTGTGCCTCAATGGACATTATTAAGAAAGTGAAAAAGCAATCCACAGGATGGAAGAAAATATTTGTAAATCCAGTATTTGATAAGGGACTTATATCCAGGACATAGAAAGAATTTTTATAAAATAACAATCAAAAAAGAAATAAGCCAAGTTTAAAACGGGTAAAGGATTGAACAGAAGATTTACAAGTGGCCAATAAGGACATGGAACCACGCTCAACATCATTAGTTATGAACCATAAATGCAAACCAGAACCACCACGGATACCACTGCACACCCATTAGGAAGACCACAATAAAAACAAGTGGGAATAAGAGGTGTTGGCAAAGATATGGAGAAATTCGAGTTTTCTTACCTTCCTATGGAATGTTTGGCAGCTGCTATGGAACAGTTTGGCAGTTCCTCAAAACGATAAACACAGAATTATCATATGACCCAGAAATTCAACTCCTACATATCCACACAACAAAACTGAAACACCCGTTCATATAAAAATCTGCACACCGTGTTTACAGCAGCACTACTTCTAATAGCTCAGAAGTAGACATAACTCAAAACACCCATTAGTTTATGAACGGGAAACAAATGTGGCATATCCATGCACTCGACTACTGTGTGGCTATAAAAAGAAATGGAGTACATGGATGACACTTGAAAACATCATGCTAAGGAGCCAGTCACAAAGTCCATGCATTGTATTATTTTTTTTATATGGAATATCCAGAATAGGCCAATTCATAGAGACAAGACATAGATAAGTGGTTACAGGAAGAGCGGACAAGGAAGGGTCCGAGAATGACTGCCAATGGGTTTGGGTTTCTTTTGGGGGTGATGAGAGGTTTCTGAAATTGGTTAGTGATGATGGTTACATAACTTTGGAATCGCTAAGAACCACTACACTGTATACTTTAAAAGGGTGACTTTCAAGGTATGTCCATTACATTTCAATGAAGCTGTTATTAAAAAGAAAGTGGCTGCTTGTTTTGGTCCATGGGTCATAGTTGACCAACCTTCTATGGTAGGCTGATATTTAGGGTCACAGAAAAAAGGCCATACGATATTGTTAATTTTTTTAAAAGGCTACAAAAGAAAAATTGACATCAAGCAGTTTGTTTTCTTCCATATATATATTTATATGGCATATAGTTAATATTAGGAATTATGGAACCACCTGACCAGGTTCGAATCCCAGATGGGCAACTAGTTAGCTGTGTGCTCTTGGGCATAACATTAGCACGTACCTCCTGGGGTCGTGGGAAGGATGAAGTGAGTTAAGACACGGAAAGCTCTCAGAGCAGCGCTGGCACATCATTAGCACTCAGTGAGGGTTGGCTCTTCTTACTCACTTCCATTCAAACAGCAGCCTGAGCAATTTCGTAAGGTGACTTTTATTCGGTGTTCAAAAGTTCTGCTCGCAACCAACAGTTTTGTAAGAATGTCCCGTTTGCACTATCAGGTCACTGTCCGATCACAACACTGACAATAAAGAAACTGAGGAAAGGTTATTAATAAATACTAGAAAATGCGTTCTTATCTCTAGGAAGTATTGTTAGTGCCCTGAAAGGTCCTTCTTTTTCAATACCTGAAATACACTGTGGGGAGTTAATTAGTTCTCTCAGTCTAATTTCTGGTGTTGCTGTGACATCACAAAGCAAGTGTCCAGATGGCACCAGCAGAGCCCCTGATTAGCATTGGCAGCACTGATGTCAAAACACAAAGGGCCCAGCAGCCTCATCAAAATTCACTTGCTAATGGGTAACCCTTTGTGAATGAAGTTAAGCAGAAAATCCATCATCAGGTACCATTCCTCTGACAAAATTTCTACAGATTTCAATAGCAAAATAGCAAGTAGTAACTTGCAGGCCTGAAGAGAACTGTAAAGTAAAAACAGGGCATGGACCTGGAAATGGAGAAATCATTTCTAGAAAAAGAAATTCAAAAGGGAATTATAAACCCAGATCAGCTTGGTTTTTTTTTTTTTTGTTAAAAATTGTGATTTCAGGAAAAGTTATTATTTTAAAGCAAATTTAATTTTCACTTAAAGAGCAATACAGAATTCCAATGACTTTAGTCTTTTGTCTTCTATGGAAGGCCCCCTGGGAAGTGTCCAGTTTTTCACTGTTACTACGATATTTGATCCACACACTCGTTTTGCTCATTCTGCAGCTCTTAGCCATCTGTCATGCTTTCTGGAGAGCCTAATAACACAGTTAGTTAAACCATATGGTCGTAAAACCTGTCATTGTGTTATAGTTAAGGTCTGTTTTTTTTTTTTTCTTTTTCTTTAGATAGAAACGCACTTGACCATTCTAACCTCTTGAAAAGCTCTATCCTAACCCTGTAACCAAACTTCAGTCTGATAGTAAGTCAGCTCTGAGCATGTGTCTACTTAAAGTATCTGAATGATAGATGTTTTGAAGTGGCCACATTTTCTCATCACTTTGCTCAAATTCTATCTGAAATGGCTTTTGAGCCATTTGTTATATTGTTGGTTTTTGACCTCTTCACCTCCAAAGCTTTGTCCTTCAGTTATCCTCAACATCACTCCCATGGTTACTTCCTTGGCTTTGTCATCATGAAAACTGCACTGCTCTGAAATCTTTACTTCCAGCACCCCATGTTTAGCTCGCCAACTCTGGTGCCACACCTCAGCAGTTCTTCTGTCTTACCAAGACCTCCAGTGCAGTGTCTGTACCGCTTTTCCACTGTCCATCCATCACCTCCCTCATATCTTCACTCCCCTCCTTAACCAGCTTGGAATCCATGAAAGCACCCAGCCCCATAGCTTCCCTTGGACTTTACTGGCAAAGATCTAGCCCTGTTTAAATTTCACTGTCTTCTTACTCTATACCTGTCCCCAAACATCTGATCGGAAAGCCCACCTGGATGACTGGTATCATTTTAAAATCATGGTCATAAATCTCAAATGTGCTAAGCAATCCTCTGCTGCTCTAAAACATTCTTCCCAAAATTACCCTCCCACTTCTCCGACCTTCTTCCTGCTCTCTCCCAGACATCCCCTCAGCATCAATATGCTACAGCATTGCCTAGCTTAAAAAACAAATACCCGGCCTGGTGCCCACCTCGTCCTCCAGGTACTGCCACACTTTTCTTCTTCCTTTCACCTGCTCTTTTGCTCCTCCCATCCGCCCTGGATCATTGTCCCAGCCACTTGGATGCATCTGCTCTTCCAAAGGTCTCTAATAGACTCCATTGCGAAATCATCTGTCCTATCTTACTTGACCTCCCAGAAGAATTCAGACAGTAGATACAACGAAAACTCCTTCTTCATCACATCCTTTCTTTCCTAGGTTTTGGAGATCTCTTGCTTTTCCTCCAGCCTCACTGGCCACTCCTTGGTTTTCTCTGCTAGATCCTCTGCTCTTCCTGACCTCTAAATGTTGAAGTGCCTTTGGTTCGATGCTCTCCTCGCTCTCAATTTCCTCCCAAAGCAGTCTCCTCTGGTCATCTGCGATTCCATATGACCGCAGCCCCAGCCCCTCCCTCAAACTCTAGACTGTTTCCTTGACATCCCACTATCAGCAAATTCAGTCAACTTCTACGTTCAAGAACACTGAAAATGTAGCACTTTTCCTCCATGTCCGTTGTTGTCACATCAATAGGAGCCACTGTGTTTACTTGTCTAGACTAGTGCAGTGGCCACCTAATCGGTCACCAGGGTTCCTCTCCTGCCTCCCTACAGATGCCAGACTAACCTTTTAAAAATGATCCAGGACCATAGCCATTATTCTGCTTACATTTCTCCAGTGGAGTTTTATCACATTCAGAATAAATTATAAGCTTCTTCTCCTGGCTTACAAAATTTTGTAAGATCTGACCTCAGATAGCTCTGGATCTCATCTCATACCACAATCCACTATCCCCAAGTCTCCAGCCACACTGTCCCCATTTCTGTTCCTGGAAGACGTTGAACTCCTACCTGCCTTTGGGTGTTGGCACTGGCTGTTACCTCTCCCTAGAATGTTCTCTCCTCTGATCTTTCTATCGCTGGCGATTTCTTGTCATTAAGATCTTAGCTTATGTCAGAGGGGAGGGGCCTGTGGGGCTGGGTAAAAAAGATGAAGGGATTAAGCAAAAACAAACAAACAAACCCCCCCAAACCAAACCAAACCAAACCCTCAGACACAGATAACAGCATGGTGACTACCAGAGGGGAAGGGGGTGGGGGCAGGTATTAATAAGAGAGGGTAAAGGGGGGATAAATGGTGATGGAAGGAGACTTGATGGAATGGGGTGGTGAGCACACAATACCGTATACAGATTAGGTATCATAGAATTGTACATCTGAAACCTACATAATTTTATTAAGCAATGTCACCCCAATAAATTCCATTAAAAAAGATCTGAGCTGAAATGTTTGTAATTCTTAGGAAACCTAACCTAAGAGTTAGTAATGTTCTCAGACTTGCTGGGTGCTTTATCAACTGAACATGAACACAGGTAAGTTTTTTGGGCTCCCAGTGCTGCTTCAATGTTTTTACTCTTTAAAATGATAAAACTCCTCTGGAATTTAAATATCCTTCATGAAATAGTCACTTGAAGGCAGAAAGGGGTGTCCTAGAAATGGTCTACCTAGAGAACGCATGTGAGACAGTAGTGCTGTGTTCACAGATCTTGCTCGTGACAGTGGGCCAGGGTTTCCCCACCTGTGAAGCAGATACAATAACCCATTGCTTAAAACATGTGTGTGCATGTGTGTTTAATATCGAAAGAATTACTTATTTGTCTCAAAATCTGTACAGCACTTTTCTCCACTCACCTGCATGCAATCTCTCCTGGAAAAATACCTAGCCAGGGAACATGTACTCAAAATTGCTTCTGAAGTTCTTTTTCTTAAGCCTGTAAGAGCTCTTTACAAGGGGATATGATATGTATTAGAGCCTGTTTATATAATTCCTTGTGAAAATAATTTTCAAATATGACTGGCTTCCCCAATAAGACATCGATGAAGAAATGACTCAGAAACAAGAGGAGAGCAAGCACATGAGCAGTGAGTGGGCGGAGCACTGGTATTGAGGGTGGTGGAGTCGAACCCTGGGCTGGGCGGGACCTTGGTCTCTCTGGCCTAGGAAATGCTAGTAGCAATGCCTCCCGCCCACAAGTGCCCACACATTTCCAATCATTCCCTGCAGTGCTAGAAAATTAACGAATGGCACAGCCATGATCTTGGCTGCTTAACATTTTAAAGCAAATGTGCCTTTAGTATGAAATCTGCTGAAAAGACAATTCATGCAGCACTTTTATCCACAATATTTTTATGTTAATAGCCTTTTAGCTTAATGCCTTTGTGCCTTGCAGGCTAATTCTGGAACACATTAAGTGTGTTAAGTGAGGCATAGACGTTTGGGATTCTACACCTCCTGAGTGGAATCAGAGAGAGGGTCCCTTTGACAAGCAGTTTGGAGAGAGAGTGCCACACCAATGTTCACCATTATAATTACCACAGTGGAGGCCCTGACCTGCTTTCATCTTGCTTATAAGAGCACAAGTGGCATTAGGAAATCCCTACGTTTTTCTTGAGAGAGGAAAGTTAGGAAGTTGAGTACGTAATTTCCTTAAAAATGACTGGGACGAAGTTGTCCTGGTGATGTTACGCTGTGGAGGGACACAGTGAGAGACCCAGTGTGGTAAATAGCCTCCAGAACCACCCAGTGATTCCTCCTCCTGGTGTCACACTCTCAGTAATCCCCTCTCCTTGTGTGGCGGTTGGACCGGTGACTGCCTTCTGACGAAGAGGATATGGGAAAAATGACAGACCGTCACTTCAAGATTCAGTTAAAAAGCTGTGGCTTCTGTCTTGCTCTTGCTCTCTCTGGCTTTTCCCACTTGCTTGCTCTCTTGAGGCAGGGTGCCATCCCGTAAGCTCTCTGTGGAAAGAGGCTCATGTGGCAAGGAACTAAGGGCAGCCAACAGCCGTTAGAATGGAAATGCCCGGTCCAACAGCCAGTGAAGGATCCTGCCAACAACCCTACGAGTGAGCTACGAAAATGAATCCCTCGTCAACACTGTAATTACAGCCTGCGAGGGAACCAGTGGCAGAAGACCCAGATGATCCATGCCTGGACTCCTGACTCACAGAAATCGTGAGATAATATAATAAACTCACTAAGTTATAAGTTACTAAGTTTTGGGGTAATTTGCCACACATCTTTAGATAACTAACACATTCCAGTCTGCTCTGAAGTATAGAAAGTACTCTCCTGTGCTATGATTCATGCTTTATAATCTTAAAAAATGAAAAGCACTTAGATTTGTTTATTTGAATAAGGACAGGGCAGAGTGCAACTTCTCTGAACATTTCTAGCAAAAATAATACTAATAAAAAACAACCAAAAAACATTATTTTTGGTAGGATGGCATAGAAGAGAGAACATCTACAGGCACAAGTTGTGTATTCAGATCATTAAATATTTATATACACAAATTTGAACAAATTATGTAAGTTCTCTGGGGTTCGGTGTTTTCATGAAAAAGCTGGTGATGGAATTGGGCTAGACTGTAAGAACTGCTGACATTCTATGGCACTGATTTGAGGAACTCAGGAAGGTTCCACCCCCAAATCTTTTTCTCAACAGCTGGAAACTCCATCATTAAGAATTTGTTCCTTAGTGTTTCTAGCGACTGTCCCTGAAATAACTACTCAAGGGGAGAAATTTTGATGGTGAGATGTTGAGAAAATCCTATATATACCTTTAAGAACAGTGAAGAGAGGTTGGGTCTTGTGTTACTGTGACGCTGTTGAAGGGTAATGGTGGCAACAACAAAGATAAGCACGGCTGAATTCACAATTTTGAGGACCTCAAAGGCTTCTTCCTTTCTGATGTATGCAGTCAAAACAATGAGTCACATTTCCCTTCTTACCTACCTTGAGCACAAGGAAGCCTAGAGCAAACTCAAGTTCTATCGAGGTCCCGGCCGGCAGGACCGCGTGTTGTTGTGGAATGCTTGTCCTATATCGCCGGACAAGTGACAAACAAATTCACCCGGACTAAAGGAATCCGGTGGAGAAAAAGGGATGCGTGGCCAGTCTCTCAAGGATCAAGAGAGAGGGGCCCAGACCCTTTGCCTCAACAGGCTTTTATTGATATTCTAGGTAGATTACATCAAGGAGGGTCCTCCTTCACTGTGCACAGGTTCCCTTTAGGTGGTTACTATAACAAAAGAAAGAATGTTGCTAATCCCTTTAAGATAAAGGTCATTTGCAATTGTAAAGGGAAAAGGTTGAACTGGTTACACCCAAACTTGAGAGGTTTAGCATAGATTTTTGGAGGTTACTTTAAAGATATGCAGTACACACATGTTTCCTCAATTCAAGGTGAGGGAGTTTTTTAGCAAAAGCAAGTCTCAAAGCGGCCTAGACGCAATGCAGGCCTGATTCCCCATGGGAGACCTATTCATGGATGTTCTCTGCACGCCATGCATGTCTGTCTGCGTTTAGAACCAGAGCTGAGCCACAAGATCGCATCATGCATGGATAGGTTCCCTATAAAGTTCGGTCACGGCCACTGTGTTAAATTTTACAGTTCCCATATCTACATTCTTTTCTCCTTTCTTAAATTTTCTACTTCTGGTTTATCACATGTCTTTTGTTACAAGCCACCTCGTATTTTTTAGGACAAAAGTAGGTAGCATAAATAAATATAATCAACACAAACATATGTTTGAATGTTTTTTCTATTTGTGATGGTAAAAACAGAAGTAGCAAATTTGGAGATACATGTCTATCTTGATGATTTAGTTTCAAAATTTAAGGTTAATTTGACTTTGGTGGGGGGGTGGTAAAGACTTAAATTAACAGAATAATTGGTAAAATTAGCATAAATTGGAAAAATTAAAGAACAGAAATTGCAACAATATTTGTACCGTTTTTATTTGTAAAAATAACCATCTGAATGCATTTCCATAGTATATTACAGTAAGTACTTCATTACATCATTAGCATTCAGTAGTTGAAAAAGTATTGAACTGTGCTTAAGGAGATTCAGATTGGTTCAAAGTCATTCACTGAACTAAAAGTCATTTTCGTCATTTTTACAGTCATAACAGTAACGAGTCATTCGACTCCAATTTACATAAAACATGACAGACAAAGTCCCACTGAAATCATCAAACAATATTTTATGCTGTTACAAATATGTTATGCAAAATAGACCACTGGCACCAGATTTGTATCATCGTGCTTTGCAAAGATATATTGCACATGCTAAAGCATAAAATATGTAGACACACTACCAAACAAAAGGTCTTTGCATTGAGTTTTTAGATCACTGCATAAGAAACACGTAGAATTGTACTTTGTACACACACTCAGATTGTCACTATCTTAGAACGCTTTTCCCCTCTAACACTGACCTATGGTTTACAGTTTTGCAAGAAGAAAGCATTTCAGCACTGCAAAATCAAACATAACTCCTGGAGAAAACTTCAGTATCTTCATTTTCATTTCAAAGCAGGTGAAAGGGGAAAGAGGAAAAAAGACACTTTATACATTCAAAGAAAGGCTGAAATGAAAACCCACTGGTATTATATTGCTCTGGTTAACACTCCAGTGAAAAAAATACAACACGTCTCACAGAACACCTTCAGAATGTACAGATATAAAAAGGCACTCTAACTTCATATCACAAGACAAGAGAAGGTGGGGGTTCTTCAACCAACGCAACAGATAAGCAGACCAAGTTGTCGATAGGACAAAGAATAACTAGAGCAGCAAGTCCATCTGATGTCCTTGTTCTCATTTAATGATAAAATAATAAATCAAGCAGCTGTTTACTGACTAAAGTACCAAAACATACTATGGTGCCCTTTTAGTAGTGATAAATAGAAATCCCCTGAGCTATTTACTGTAGAATCAGAGCAGATTTTAGGCAATTTGGAGATAGTAATGTATTTACCAAGGACAGGCAGACACTGGCAAACAGGTTAAGTGCAATGACACACGATCCCTGTGGCTGTGGTTAAAATACAGTCCAAAAATAACACATGTTGGTGAAAGCACTAAACAACTAAGATGCAATGAAAAGCAATGTTTTCTGGGTTTTTTTCTTAGAAAGCTATGTTGTAAATCTAATTTCACTTCTAAGAGATGTACTTGAAAAACACAGAACTCGGAGTTTTGAAAGTCATTTCTTAAAGGAAAAAAATTAGTCCTGGGGAGTGAGAGAAAGAGGAGAGATTGATTCAATGAACGGTTTGCAGCAAGCAGGGTTTCATTTTGCTCCTTCGGCCTCCTGCTTTCTATCAGTACGGGGGGACGGGAGTCAAAACGCAGCTCCGTGGGGGTGACGTTGCAGGGCACCGCTTTGCTGCAATGTCCTTGTTCTCTGTGAGGCTCACGGGAAAATGTTCGTGCTGCTTCACCATTAAAGCAGACACTTCTTCTGCTCTCAACACCCACTGAGCAAGATTTCCATTCACTTCTAGAAAAAGACACCGCAGTATATCGTGCTTTTCAACGTTGGACCTCTCTTATTTTCAGTGTTTTGGTAATGACAAGGCCATTATTGCTCATTAGCAATTTATCTGCTTTAAAAAATTCATTATCTCTAAACAAAGAAGAAGGACAGAGGAAGGAGGGGAATTAAAAATACAATGTTGGTGGTGCTAAAAATTTTCAGTAAAATTAATACCAATTGTATAAGTAAGTCCTCTGAACCAGTTTGCATTTGTGAAGAACCCAGCGTGAGTTTTTAATTAAATTCAGGATATTAAAAGAGTAAGATTAAAGTCTTTTACAGTTAGATGAAAAATATAATACAGTATCTGTATTTGATCCAGATACGATAGAACACTGTTTTAAAAATATCTCACATACACTATGAAGCAGAAATTTCCAGGATGAAAAAAACAATTATAAAATGGTCAGAGAATACTGCCCTAATGCAATGTTTTCTTCTGTCTCTTCCTCATGTGGAAAATAGCACTTGAGCTGGTGATTTTTATTTCTCCTCTTGGTACCCGTGCCCACACACTGAGAGAGTTTCCCATTAGGTCCCTGGGACCCTGTGGGATTTCAGTGTACTTAGGGTAATTTCTGTACCTTTCTTTGGGCCACCTTTGTGCATATGATCCACTGTGCACTTCAGTTTTTACCTGGCAGAAGAACGTAAGGACTCCAACGTCTTCTAAGCTCTAAGCTGGCCACACATTGGGGCTGAGTGATGGATGTTCTGCAGTCAATGTGAGAGATGCTGAGGATGGGCTAAAAACCTTCGCGGTGGAAATGCTGGGCTTGGCCGCCAGCACTGCTGGCTAGCCCAGGGAGGGCCCTGCGTGCTTTTCTGCCTTTTTTGTTATTCCAAGTGAGAGACACAGAGCAATGAAATGAGAGAATAAAGGATGTCTCCTTGGCATTTGTTTCATTTCAAATAAATAAACACATTTACATCAAAAGTGTATGAACATTTTCTCTGGTCTGGCAAAAAAAATAAGCCGTGGTCAACACATTATCAGTTAAAAATGTTAAGCCGTCAACTAGAAATCTCTGTCATAACAAATCTAAAATACATCAGACTATTACGCCAAAAAAAAAAAAAGATTACATTTTAACTACACAGAAAAGCTACTTCAGTTCTCACTTTCACTTTGAAGAAAAACAATTTAAATCTTCCATTTAGACTGAAGCATTTTGGTCCTCGTGGATAGCTGGTCGATGAAACACAGACATATCTATACATATATGTGTGCATGTGTATGCGCACAATTTTTAAAGAGTCTCATTCTTCTTTTTGTACAGCTATTCCAGGGGCGGATCGGGGTCCATTTGACCTAGAAGCTTTGGCAGAGGGAGCAGATACAGTATTCACTATGTTGATTTCATCATCAAGCAACTATTAGTCGGCTTTAATTTCCACATCACCCATTTCGACCACCTGCTTTTACTTCCTTCTTTCCCCTTGGCAATCACACTTTCACTCACTTGGCATGACCTTGACTGAGACGCTCATTGGACAGTTCACTACTGATGAACAATGCTGATGGTCCCGACATTTGTTTAAAAGTTACTATTTTGATTTAAGGACGAATCAGTAAAGGCCAGTTTCATATTAAACTTGCATATGTCTCAAAGTTTTGGTGCAATATAATTTTCACGTGAACGGTTATTAGACAGATTTGGATTCAATCAACAGGTGACAATAAGTCACGGCTTGTTATGGGGAACAGTGGGTGTCACATTTGTGTTCAATGAACAAAAGCAAGTTCAGTTTTCAACGAATTTCCCGCCTTCACCTGGCAACTTGAACAAATATCCTCAGAAAGAAGTTCTGGATATTTAAGTGCTTACGATAGAGAGGACATAGATTAATCGAAAAGATTTGTTTCACTCCCTTGAAAAGATTATTACAGGCATTATTTCTGAAGATAAACACTTTTTACCTTTGGCTTCTAGTGAGGAAGTAAACATCAAAGTGAGAAGAGGTTTGAGGCATTTCCTATCTACCCCTTCCTTCCCCTCCCTGGGGACATGAATGTCACATTGATATACTTCTGAGAACTCACTGCCAAGTGAGGAAAAAAAAAACAAAAATAACACTTCAAGAGAACAACAGTTCCCTCTCATCCTCAAAGAAAAAGAATTAAATACATCTCTTTATTCCTTACTTAAAACGAGAGGTAGACTTTCACAGAAGTATCTCAGATCTAAGGAAAACATGAAACAAAGCAAAACTGGGGCCCATCTGTGTGAGTGCTTCATCCTACCCCCTAGCTGCCCTCTCTTGGTTTGATGGATTCCTTCTCTCCTGGCTTCTGACAGCTCGGGCCCATCATGACACATGAACACAACATAAACCTGGAGTTCACGCTTCCTTCCCTTTCTTCAACAGGGTTGATCAAGGAAAACTTCTACAGTCCACAGTCAAAACGTTTCCGAGTCAGAATCATTTTCATTGTACCCATCCTCCGAGCCTACGTTGTTACTGCACAGGCTAACCATGCTACCCAGATTGGAGAGGGTCGTCCTGTTCAAATTGTCTTTTTTAAAACAAACGAAGTTGACAGCCGTCATTGTACTGGAAGGAGAAAAAGGCATCATGGTAGCCAAAATGAGGGCCAGGCAGTCAGCCACGTCTTTGTTAGGAGCACAAGCCAGGGCCGGGGTATGACCTGGGCGTAAATGCAGACAAGGCAGTGGTTAGTCAGGGAAATCCAGAGGCAGCGTGAGCCTTCCACAGTACATCTCGAACGACCTCACACGTGGAGATGTATGTTTCGTTAGAAATCATGCCAGGCAAAAGGAGGAGGTACTTCCCGCAGGTCATGCTAGGGATGAGGCTAGAGGGAACTGGAGGGGAGACATTTTATGGAGGGTTTGGGGTTTGGTTTTTTTTTTAGCTTACATGACAGCAACAAGCACTATATTATCCAAAGTTAGGCGGAATTCCAGTTTTTGTCTAGGGGACAGAAACACGAGGGGGTGTGGGTGGGACACAATTCCACAAAAAACAGCAACAGGACAACAAGGAGGGTGTTTCCACTGCAGAGACCACACACAGCATGCGCCTGAGGCTGGGGCCAGAGCACTCTCATTCTGAGAACAATGACTTTCCATGGCAGGCAATCGTGTGTCAGCTTAGAAAGGATTCTAAAAATCAGATGTCCGTAAAAGTGAGTCACGCAGCTTTGTCACTGTATATTTGTATAGAAATATGAATGATATCAATTAATAATATATATGAACATAAACATATATTTATATAGAAAGTGTGTATATATATACATACACACGTTTTATATAAAGAATACAACAATTAACTTGTTCTAGGAAAATGGAATCATTTGAGTAGATCAGACACAGCCTGTTTGTAATTAAAAAGGTACTATCATTTAAAAGAAACTTATTAGAATTTTTAAAAATAGCAACACTGTCAACCAAAGTCGGAAAATTGCTGTGGTTGACATGGAGTCATATCATTCACCATTTAGACTTCATGGGTCCAGAAGGGAATATTATCTCAATGCATGAAACAGATGCGTGGGGAAATCCGTTCTCTGCTGTGATTATTAATGCCTGATTCCACCTTGATTCTCCTGGCCTGAAAGGGTTGCCCTGTCCTCTCTGCTGGCCAAAGCTCCTATTGCCACTCACTCCTTCATGAAAAGGCTCAATGAAACTTGACATTTTGTTGTTTTGTTTATCAGCACTTGACCTCATTTCTGCTCCCTCCAACCCCCCTTAACAGATTATTCCCTCTCTGGTATAAAAAGACACAAGAACGGACAGATATCTTAACATCATATTCCACAAAGGTCTGTGATGAATAGAGGGATTATGATTGTTAGTGCTGTACTAAAATGCCTCAAATGTCCCCAGGTCTTTGAGGCTAAGCTCCGAGACAAGTCACAGTTCCATTGGCCCACAATCGTCATTGGCTGGGTGAGGCTTAGTGGTGTCAGACTTACACCAGAGAAGTGAAACTAATGTATTATTCTAGTCTCTGGTCATTTTGAGAAACACTGTGGGCCTCTGCACACCATCCCTAAGGTACTAGTGGTAATTAGAGGGGGAGGGGAGGGGAGGCAGGAAAACCAAAGAGATGAAGTGACAGAGAACTTTCTGCACCTCCTAGATGTGTCAGGTTGGGGACAGAGCAGGGAACATGCTAGGGTAACGGGGCCGCAAAACCAAAACTAATGGGAGTTAGCTAATGACGTCACATGGCTGCTTACTTCTGAGAAATAGGCATGAGCTGCTAATTCCAATACCTGTAATAAGCAGTTAATTGAATTACATTAATACATTTTATTAGACTTTAATTAAATGCCACAATTAATGCCACATTTAAAAAATTTTACTTAATTCATAAATATCCAGAAGTCCCTCTTTTGCTCCCCAAGGTTAATAGGCATTGTGCTTAAAATGGTGGTCTAATACAATTCTAGGGTTCATTAGTTTTCAGAATTTCTTAGGAAGCAGAATGGAAAGCTTCTGTTAAGAGCTAATTCATTTAGGGAAAAAAACGTTATATAGATAAAGAGAAATTTCAGGCCTAGATATTAGTTTAAAATTTTTATTCATGTTCCCCAAATATCCATACTGGGAATATGAGTTCTGATCTGTTCTTTAAAAAAAAAAAAAAAAAGGTTTGATCTCAGAATGGACTGAAATACAGAGACCTGGTGTTCTGTGTGAGACCTTGAGCATGCACTAATGACGTGTAATCCCTAACTCTTCAGCGTAGGCAGTCAGAATTGCGAACACCAAGCTGGAAGCGTTCTAGCGTGCCTAAAACCCTTTAGCCACCACCACGCTGAGGAGTGGGAGACCAGCAGCTGGCACGACATGCAAAATGAGAGGCAGTGGTGGGCAACAGCGGAGACAGACGGACAAATGATCCTTGTTCTATTTCTCACACACAGGGAACTTCCGAGGGGGAGAGGATTCTCACTGCCTTTTTAACTAGCTCTTGCGCTTCTCATCTGCTCTGGCTTCTCAGCACAGGGAAGGCACCTGCAGTAACTGCTCACTTTTTCCACTTACCGTTCTCGTCAACGGCGAGGACGCAGGCCCCTTTGGCCAGCAGCTCCTCAACCACGGCCTTCAAGCCATTGCGCGCAGCAATATGGAGGGGTCTGAAAACAGAACACTGAGCGTCAACTGTGACACATGTTTGTGTGAGAATGTGTCATCTGGGTAGCCTGCATAGTTAAAGGGAAGAGAGTACTTGAGAATCCATAAATAGTAGATGAAAGTTTTTACTTAAAAAAAAAGACATCGATTGGCCAGATCTTCTCCAGGTGCTAATGACCCAACCGTTCTTTCATGCTGGTCCAGACTTCTTCAGAGACATTACAAATTCTCTGCATCTCACACAACCTCAGCAACGGTAAATAGGAAAACAGAAGAACTCAAGCTCTAGTGTGTTTTCTAGAAGGTTCCTTACCCCTTGATTTCTGCTCTAGCATTGGAATCACTGTTTCACAACGTTCATCAATATGACTGTAATATCACCCATGTACATAATCTCAACCCTCCTTCTTATTACTAAATGATATTTTACTGAATTTAGAATACTTTCAAGAATAATGTCAAGCCCAGTATATTCTGCCCTGACTGGTGTGGCTCAGGTGGTTGAGCACTGTGTCCTGCAAAGTGAAAGGTCACTGGCTCAGTTCCCGGTCAGGGCACATGCCTGGGTTGCAGGCCAGGGTCCCCGGTTGGGGTGCATGTGAGAGGCAGCCGATTGATGTTTCTCTCACACATTGATGTTTCTCTCCCTCTCTTTCTCTCTCCCTTCCCTTCTCTCTAAAAATAAAGTGTTTTTTTTAAAAAAAACAGTATATGCTGCTATATATTCCTTAAGAATTTTAATGAAAAAAAAAATCCTAATAGTCCTTTGCCCTTAACACAAATATGTAATTTTCTAAAATAGGAAATGAAGCAGCTTTGAGATCTTTCACACCGAGGATGACACCGAATTACATTAAAGTATAATTAAGGCAAATAGCTTAGAAACTCTTCCAATATATTCTGGGAACCTGATTTATAAAACCGTCATTTTCCAGTACGAATACACGATACTAATACATTTATACAAGTATTTTCCCAAATACAGCAGCCCATAAGATTTTCTGACCACCCACAAAATTCATAATATTACCACAGAGACATCAGCAGAGATACACACAGACTTGATGAACGTCTATGAAGGCACGTCAAAAAAGAGACTCTAACTAAAGATGCCTCACTTGGTCTGCATCTGCAGGTATGTGACTAAGCTTCACGAAGGAGAAGCCAGGACTCTGTCCTTCGCAGCTGTGTTCCCCTGCTCTAGCTGGGCACAAAGCAAGCTCTTAATATTTGTTACATAAATGACCATGAACTTGGGTCCCAGTCAAACTTCGGTCATCACACTTACGTCTGCAGTGCACTATTTTTTGCGTTAATAAGGCTCTCGTCTTGTATCTTGTCAAGAATTAACAAGGCACATTTTTCATGACCCTAATAAAGAAAAAAAATAATAAGAAACAGAGGACAGAAACATTGAAAAGTTCCGGAACAATCACTTCATTATAATTCAAATTTAAAATGAATGTCCCCTGCCTATACACATTTTGTAAGGCTATCATTTGAGTCATTCTTTTCTTCTTCTAAAAAGCAAAACAGTCAAAGGGCCCTAGATTTTTCAAGATCCTGAATGAGGTCCATCAGGACTTGGTTAATGTAAATCTGATCTGAAACGGTAATATTTCTGGGATAACTTTTAGAGTTAATGTCTAGAGAGCTGAAACAGGTAACAGTTCAGCTAGGTCAGCTGGTAAGCAGAGAAGAATTAGAAGTATTCTTCAACATTAAATATAAGTCAAGTCCCTCCCCCTTCCTCAAGTCTTCAACTACCAGCCACTTCAGCGACCCATCCTCCTTAGAATGCCCACTGTACCCGCGCTGTGTATCACTCATCATTTACTGCCTTCTATTGCAAATGGATTCATTTGCAAGAAAGTTTATTCATTTTTCCCCTCAACTAGGGGAAATTATCTCTGCATCTTACAACAATAGACAGTTTATAATTTTTAAAAAATCAGTTGATCAGTCAGAGACGCTTTCACAGTTTCCCATCTCTGCTCTGTTAAGGGTCACGGCTTCCTACGCCCTTGTGACTGGCAGCATGAGCATCACCTGGGATGCAAATATTGACTCTCAGGCCCCACTCCAGACCGACTACATCAGAATCTGAATCTTAACAACATTGGCAGGTGGTGCAATGGCGCAGTGACAATTGAAAAGTGCTGCACATATGTTTGCGAAAACTATACCTTGAAACAAACTTTACACCACTGAGCACTCTTGGTGCTTTCTGTGGGCCTCCCAGAACGTCAAGTGAGAAAGTGCGACCGCTGAAAGGAGCAGCTGAGACTTCCGGTCCCAGTGGGTACAGAGGACACCTTTAACACGGTGACTATGCTCAACTAAACCACCATCACTGGTGTCAGCTGGAATCATATTGTAATGCCTTACGAAGGAGGCTCTTAAATATAATTTTGGAAATTTCCATGGAGGTTTCATTCTTTTTTAAACATTGATTGATTGATTTTAGAGAGAAAGGGAGGGAAGCAGAGAGAGAAAGAGAGAGAGGGAGAGAGAGAGAGAGAAACATCAATTTGTTGTTCCACTTATTTATGCATTCACTGGTGGACTCTGACCAGGGATTGAACCCACAACCTTGGTGTGTCAGGACGACGCTCTAACCTACTGAGCTACTGGCTGGGGCTGGAGATTTCGTTCTGATGTACAATTGCTGGAGTGTAAATGGCTGTGACTTCATTACAAGACAATTTGGTCTTTAAAATGTTCATAGCCTCAGGCTGGATAATTTCACACTTGGAAATTTATTTTAAAGGAACAAGCATTCCTAAAAAAAATTCTCCACAATTACAATTATTTATAGTCGCTTATATTTGAAAACAAGCAAATGCCTCACAGTAGGGGATGGGTTGGTGACGGGATGGCACGTTCCTGAGGTAGAAGAATACAACACATCTTCTAAAACATTATAAAATGTCTAAAAGAAAGACATTCATAATATGTGATTCAGTAACAAAAGCAGGCTGTAAACAGAATGATCCCACTTTTGTAAAATCATATATGTATATGTACCGTTTACCTTTTGCTGAAGCAGGGACGCTGCATTACATGGGAACCCAATGCTATTTTTCATTAAAAAATGCAATGCATTCTTGCATTGAACTATGCACCACAAAAAAGGGAGAGGGCAGAACTGCATGTGAACCCATTTATTTGCCTCATATGAGAGTATTTTTTTGGTGGTGTTATTAACAATGCCTTCGAAACAAAACCAAATGGAAACAGTGGAACTGCTTATATTTTACAAGCCATATATCTAAGGTCCTAACTTGTGTTTAAAACCAAAACACAGTATCACAACCATGGAAACAGGTACAGGGGCAGCGTGAAGACAGACCGCAGCAAGAATGCCAGTGGGCAATGCCCCCGGAAAGCGTATCATCCTCATCACCCCAGCGTGGGCCCGCCCTTCGCTTTTCCTCCTTCCATTCCATTCCGCTTAGAATCGACAACATCCCGGGGAAATGAATGTCTTAATTAAGAGCCGCTATACACACTTCTGAGATAAAAGTTGGTATTATTATCATTATTACACTAAATAACAGTGTTTCAAATTCATTTACATACTTTACTACAAGCCAAATGTAAGGGTGTGTTCAAGTCCTTATCCTTTACAGACAGATCTGCCTGGGCAACGTTCACCAGAATGTCTACAGAAAAAAACAAAACGGTGTTATTCAGACTGCATGTACTTTGAAGATGTTACTATAGAAACAATAACATTTAAATTAGGACTGCTTACATAATCATATTTAATGTTTTTAACAAAAAAGGAACAATTTACTGCCACATTTGTTTTATCCAAATCCAAGGCCTATAGGCATTCATTTTCATTGTCTCTACAGTATTGGTTCCAGGTCAAATGATTATGTCGTCACATTTGGTTTTTAAATATCAAGAGATTTCACCGCAGAAAGGTTGGCTCACTTTGATAAGGCCCACCAACAATCCAGTAACAGGAAGGCAGACGATTAGCAAGTAGAGTCAGGTAGCTTAAGAAAAATGTCGGGCTCTCCATAAGCATATACCGGAGAACAACCGATTTCTTGACTTTGCCTTGCTCTGGTTTTGGATAGGCACAAAAGAGCCCGCGCGCCAAGCACATACCCGCGGCGCCCGCCTGCCCGTTCTCCGCAGCCATCATCAGGGCCGTCCTGCCCGCGTCGTCCGCGGCGTTCACTTGAGCGCTGTGTCTCAGCAGGAGCTGCAAGCACTCCACGTGATCGGCGAATGCTGCCGCGTGGAGCGGAGTCCTGGCCAGGGAGAACCAGTAGGATCTTAGCGGCCTCACTCTTAACACGCTCTCTTAACCGCAAATGCCAGAGAAACATGTGCGGGGTTTTGTCTTGGGGATCTAAAACTTCTCGGCTTACAGAGATAATGATCAGGCTCCCTCTAAAGGACACACTGAAGTGTCACCTGAGTGTGGGGTACAGGTGGTAGCCCTGATGATGAAATTAACATCTTTATTGACCGCTTTAATCTTGAGTTCCAGTGACATTTTTCTCCCCTTTGATAAAGATACTTTCAAAATTACACCTTAAATTTGTAGATAATGGCTATTTTTTTTTTAAAAAGCCCACATCATCTATTGTAGATGACTGATTTTTGGGGAGGACAACCTGGCATTAGTTGTCAAAATTAAAAACCATTGGCCTTTTAACCAAGTAATTCCTTGTCTAGGCTTTTATCTCCTAGACACATTTGGAGCATAGGAACAGACACATCTGAACTGTACCGTTCTTTGCAAAAGCAAAATGGTGGAAACAACCTCAATATTCTTCAATGGGAGGGCGAGCTGATTAAATTATGACATACCCATTCAAATGAATAATATGCAGCTTTAAAAAGAATATGGTAAATCTCAATGTTTTAGTATAGGTAGATCTCCAAGATATGCTAAAAGCAGAACATTGCTATAGAATGCTCCATTTGCATATAAAGAATATAAGCATATAAATTTTATATATGTTTGTAGCTATGTATAGAAAAATATTTGAGAGAATATGAAAATTTGGAAAGAACAGTTTAAAGTACCTCCTCAATGGAAGAGGCTGGGCCTTCTGGACTAAGAGGAAATTTTCTTTTAATTATATACCCTTTATCATATTTCATTTTTTAAAAACATGCTTATATATTACCTTTATAATTAAAAAAAGTAAAAAGATGTCTGGCCACTTTGCAACCACAGAGCAGAGACTCGGCTTCATCAAGAAGAGAGGCATGCCACCCTAGGGTCACTTACCTGCCCTTGTCATCTCTACAATTGACAATACTGGAGTCTATGGCTCCAAGGAGCAACGACGCACAGTTCTCATGATCATTTATTCTACAATGAAAACGGATTTAAAATTTTAAAATCTCACTAAAAAATTGCACATCCCCCCTGACTCCATCTTCCTATGCACTGTATATTTAACAATCTGATGTATTCTTTTTAAAAATCTGATGCAAATACCCGTGGTCTATGTTCTGTTGAAATGTTTAAAGAAGCCAACTTAGGCAACACAAACTTTATTTAACACCTCCTGATGCAGGCAGTCTCCACTCTCAAGATTCGGGTCAACTGCCTGCTTCAGAAAGTGTTCAAGTTTGTTTATATCACCTACATTGTCTTCTTTAATCACGTGAGCAGTTTTGGGGATGAGGACAGTGTCTGAAGCCAACTGCTGCAGGTCTGGGACGAGAAGCACAGGAAAAGCACCCTCTGGCTCACCAAGGGCTGTGGACAAGTCACTCTTGGATCTGGGCTCCATTCCCTGTGTGCAGCTCTCAGTCCAATCAAATTTCGTTCAAATTTTTAAAGCAAAGGGATTTATTAAAGTCCCTGGAAAGGTTCTGGGGTCCTGGAAAGGTTTCAGGACTCCACAGTGGGTGGCAGCAGCTAACAGATGAGTAGAGACTTTGAGAAATAAATTAAGACAAGAAATTTGTGACCAACAGCATATCAAAATCTAAGCGGGCACAAGTTGGACCCTTAAAAGCCATTAGGGAATTTGCCACCATAAAGAAATCTTGGAAAGAATAAGAGATCTATTGCTAATGGGAGTGTTGGAAGCCAATGCTGCAAAATTGGTAGGCGAGGGCCAAGCACTTAAAGCCGTTGGAGCGCGCGCCACTCAAATCTAAGAGACCAACACTAGGTCATCGCAACCTCAAGAAAATGTCCATGTAATGAGGTACACTATAAAACATCATAAAATCTGCAGCCCGGAGGCACATTTCTCTCAAGTATATATTTGGCTCCAAGAGACTCAAGGCTTAGCTCAGAAATGGAGTACAGGAGAGTAGGGCTGTAGCCACTGTGGGCTGGGGGCCAGGAGAGTGATGGGAAGTGGTGGGCACTCTGGGCTTCCTGGAGGAGGTGCTGTGGGTGGCTCTGGAGCATGGCTTCTGGCTAGACTATTTTCCCTGACCCTGAAGACCCAGATCTGTGTGTTTTGTCCAGCACTCAGAGCTGAGAACTGCGAATACTGCCCTCAGTTTGACTGCAGGGGAGTGGAGGGAGAAAGAAGGGGGGCAGCAAAAGGGATAAAGTTTCCCCCGAAGCCTCTCCCTAGCTCTGCTTTAGGGGCTGTGAGAGCCAGAGGTCCCACTGTACCTGATGTGGAGCCCGGATGTAGACAGGATTCCCCACACCCAAGCCCACCAAGGGCTCACAAGTGGTACAGAGGGTATGGACTGCTGCTAATCCTGAGAGGGATGGGGAAGTTTCCCCTGGCTTGTTCTTACCTGAGGCTGGGGACCTTGGTTGGAGCTTAGTATTCAGGGGTCTGAAAAAGTGGGCACACTTCTCTGCCTATGCTAGGCCTGGCAGAGCTCTGCAGGGACACTGAGGTCTGGGAGGAAGAGGAACTTTGCATTGCTCTAATGTGGTCTCCTGGACTGTGACTTCTCTTCCTGGCGCAGAGTGGCCTGGCCTGACCAATGAAAGGCCAGAATGCTCTGGAACATGGGAAGGAAGATTCTTTGCTGTGTCCCAAGCCACTTACTGCGGGAGACAGAAAGACTACACCCTACTCTAGGCTGGCATAAGGGAGCTAGGAGAATCCCGGGTAACTATGGGGTAGAGCATTCCTCTGGAGACCCAAGTGTTTCAAAGGATCTGTTACTACTGATGGTGGAGCTGGCCATGGGGAGGAGGGTGGCATCTTCTTGGGCCTTGGCCTTACTTGGCATGTGTGCGTGCATGTCAGCATGCGTCTGGCTGATGTGTGAGTCTCTGGCATCCTGGCTCCCATCTGTGTTGCTGGCGATGGTGTCTGTGCACTAGCCTTTCTGTGACCTCTACATGTCCAGGCCTGTTTGGGGCTGAGAAACTGTTTGGGCACCAGGTGTGTCTATGGGTGTGAGTAGACTGAGCATTAATAGCTTAACCACAAGTGGCGTGTATGTTTACACACATGTGTGCATTTACATCCCCACATATGCAGGTGGGGCCTGTTGGGATTTGAGTCACTAGGATCTTCTTGGTGCGAGAGGTAAGAGAAGTCACTGGGCTTAGCGGGGCCTTGGAAGCCTTTATAGCATTCTTGGTTGCTAAGGCAACCATAGGCCTGTTGCTAGGAGATTGCTGAGGAAAAACCCAAGGCTGCCTAAGGCACAGAGGAGATGAATGGAAGAGTTGGGGAGGATATGGGAAGGGATGGGGTTTCCGCATCGCTGAAGAGATGCAATACTCATGAACAGCTTCTCTGGGGAAGTCACTTATTATTTATCACTTATCAGAAGAAAAATAAAGTTGCTTTTGGAACCACAAAAAAAAAAAAGAAAGAAAGAAATGGTGTTCTCCAGTTTCAAAGAACTGAGATTTCCACTTTCTGGCACACCTGCTTATTTTATGTCTAAGGATTTTGGTCCCAAAAGCTGTAGATATTTATAAAAATGGTAAAATTTTACTAAGACAACCTGCAATTACAATGGCCATTAGGGGAATGTTCCAACAAGAGTATTCATTTAGGAAGTACCCTTGAAATCAAGTGTTCCCAAATTAGCCAATAGGATGGGATACCTATTTTATTGGTATGCATAAGCCTCCAAAAGGCTTCAATATTCCAAAATAGCCTCCCTGAAAGATTCATTGCAAAAGGCTAATTAAAAATTAAACATACAAGAGCTGCCTAGAACAGAAGACTTTAAGACTGACGTGACTCCTACTACCCGCCTCCATCCATCCTTCTTTGCCCAGGCACTCACGGTCCACTGACCCTTTATCTGAATTGCCTTTCCATTCTGAAGAGACTACAAGACCATAAACAAGTCTTCTCAGAGTTAGTGGCCTTATAGCTGCCATAGCTCCAAGCGCAGAATCCTAAGTCAATACCTGCCCCCCCACTCACCCCGCTGCTCCCTCCTAGGAGGTCCATCATCAAGACACAGGCCCAGAAATCACTGTCTCACTTGCAATCAGCCAGGACACTGGAAAAAAAACTGTCCTTGAAGGTTTTGTACAAATCATTTAAACACCCCCATAATCTACCTTAAAAAGGAGGAACCCTATGTGGACCGTTCCCAGGGTTGATGGGACTTGGAGGGGTTCTCTAGTAAACTGCCACCAGTTACTCCCTAAACAGCTGTGAAAAAACTAAAATCAAAGTCCATGGCTGGAGGGACTGAGCCAAAAAGGAAAAAGGACTCACGGGTGTGGACAACAGTGTGGTGACTGCTGGGGGCAGGGGTGGGGGGGGTATGAGGGGACTAAACGATAACGGAAAAAATGCAATAAAGGTTATTTTGGAGTATGAAAATAAAAAAGTATGCACTATCTAATACATACAGCACACCCTTCAAGCTATCTGATTCCACTCATTGTCTTTAAACTATTTTTACAACTTTGAAAGTTTAGATAGGTAACTGCCAACTTTCCCATCTGGTAGCAGTTCCCTTTCGTCCTTCACCCACAAGAAAGAAAAGTAGAGTCAATGGAGAAACGTTGTGAAATTCTGTGAGATACTGTGGCCACGCTCTGTTTTAAAGCCAACTCACTCCAGAGCCTACGGGTAGGATGCTGGGAAACTGGCAGAGACAGAAGTGAAGAATCCTTCCCAGAGTCAGGCCTGCCCAACCTCTGTTTCAGGTAGTCCCTTCCTTTACAAATTCAGATTCTTGTGAAGTCAGGTTTGAGGCACTCCTTGTTTATCAATCTTTTTTCCCCCAGAGACAGCTATTGCTGCCTTCATCTCCTTTTTTAGTTTATTTTTTCTTATTGAGATATATTCTATTAGTTTCAGGTGTACTATGATTCAATATTTGTGTATATTGTAAAATAATCACCACATTAAGTATAGTTAATATCCATCACCACATGTGGTTACCATTTTTTTTTCTTGTGGTGAGGACTTTTAAGATTTACTTTCTTAGCATCTTTCAAACTACAATAGAGTATTGTTAACTACAGGCACCAGGTACATTAGCTGGTACCTTCCTGTTTATCCAAGTTTTTCCTTTCGGTTATCTTTGGGAGAGACTCTGGATCTCAGAGGGTAGTACCTTTGTCATCCTATTTGGGAACAACTCTGGCATCCATGGGATTGTTCAGTATTGCCAGGAATATTTACTGTTTGTCTCAGCTGGAAACTTGACAAGATATTTGAAGGAATTTTTAAAAAATAAGTAGCTCTATGGTCAGAAGTTGGGCAAACTGGAAGCTGATACTCAAAGCCTGATAGGAACATTTTTTAGAGCTTTGTCCCCCAGCTAAATTGAGACTGTGTACGGGGCCGGGGGTGGGGGGTGATGTGGGGGTGGGAGGTGAAATTCCAAAGACAAACATCTCAAAAGTTTGAACATAGACTTTTTTTTTATTTCTATCTTAGTTAAAGATCTTATTCCTAAAATTCAAAAGCAAATTAAAGTTAATGTCATTGAATGATAGCCCCTTGATATCATTTAGATTGCAAGCCAATTCTTTGAGGAATTAGAAAAAATCTTCTTGCCTTACAAACCGAGTCTTTATAAGAACAGAAAAAGCCCACCTACCCTTTTTACCTATCACCCAAACTTCCCCTATTTATCTCAAAAAGCTGTACATACAAAAATTCTGGATTTAGGAAACAAAACCCATCCTGGAGGACTTTCCCATCTTTTCCTGTGCCTTTGAGATAGAAAAGTTCTGCTGCTGGGTCTTCTCTAGAAACAAAGTACTATCTCTTTGAAATGCAAACTTCAGGGAGGTAATTCTTATTAGAAAAAAGAAAACGAGAGAGAAAGGCTATTTGGAAACAGAAGAATGAAACATCTTAAAAGTCTTCTCCATCAATATTAGTAAAAAGTGTAGCCATCTGAGCAGGTAACCTTAATTTCTTCCATCTGCCAGAAACACAATTTGAATCGGACTGTTCTTTTATAAACGAGTGAGTTTTGCAGTATCATACCCATCTCATGGCTAAAATTTTGAAATGAAAGCTATAAGTTCTCTGTTTATGTCTATATATTTATGTATCTTTGTGTATGTTTACAGATGTGATTTTTTTTTTTTGCCTCAGGATGGTAATGCCTAAATTATTTTGTAAAGAGCTCCATTTAACTGGCTTAAAGAAAATTAGGCACTTTTATAAATCAGGTATACTCTCAGAAAGATAGAAATCAACTCAAATGTTTTTCAAGTTCACGTGATCTAGGATAATCTTTGGGTACAGGTTATTAATATGTTTTCCAGAAACTGTATAATATTCCTAAAAATCTGATATGTCCTGGTTGAATGTTATCAGTCATAATTCCAGTTATCATCTTAAAATGTTGTGTGCCACAGAAGTAACTAAACTTCCACGTCAATTCCACTGCAATGAACTCCTAGCAGGTCTTTAACCACGGACATTTTTGTATCTCTTGTCATTTGCAGGTAGTTACTACTTGTCTCTGAGGCTTTTGCAAAAGCGAGACTCCTACCAAGCACTCTCTACCACTGACACCCCTGCCACATTACAGGATGTCAAAGAAGGTTGGGTGTGTATTTCACAACTGAAGAAGGCCCTGCCGGATGTCTGGTCCTGTGCAAACACTGGAGACCTCAAACCAAACCGACTAGAAGAGAAGTAGCTGACATTGAGGCATGCTGCTCCCTCCCACGATCAAGAACGTTTCTTTCCATTCCTCTTTCCCTCAGTGACCATCCTTTTTCTAACTTTTACACCATAAAGATGTTTATGATTCTTTTGTCTACTTTTTGCCTGGCCCTGGCTTAGAAAGCACCATTGTTCACATATCTCAGGCCACTGCGAGGGGGCTCATCCAACCTTCAAACGACTGTTGTAGTTCTGCCTGTCACAAACTTCTCGCTGATTTCGAATGCCTCAGTTTGGCAGGAACAAGCTACTGGATAAACACTTCTGGGGGGTGTGGAGACAGTAACTTGAAATACACGAACAGGCCAACTGGCTCAGACTGTTTAGTAACCAATACGTGACCACCCAGTTACCTGGGTGATTGCCCTGTTCTTATGATAACTCAAGTAAGGCCAGATATGCAACCCTGGCCAATCAGATATTCCTTCCCATCCTTGTTCTTTATCCTTTATTGTGTAAAAGCTTCCTCCATTCCGCCCACTTTGCAGGTCTCTGAAATCTTGAGAGTGGACCCTGCCTGCTTCATAAAGTGTTAAATAGAGTGTGTTGGCATCGCCTAAATAGTCTTCTTTACCATTTTTACAGTTCTAATGGCACCCACTCATTTCTTCAGAACCCCTGCTTCCAGGCAGGAGTTCACTGCACACCACCTACAAGGCATCATGTCAGGTGTTTGGGGAATACCAAAGTGAAAAAGACGTGGTTCTTCTGATTTAAAATCACTTCTACTCTTTATCCCTGATCCTTTCTTTATCGACCCACTTTATGTCTCCAATGTCCTTGCAATCAAACTGTCCATCTTCACGTGAAGATGACCATCTTCAAGCTCAGAGGCAAGGCAAACGCAGAGCACTCCCAAGTCTTAGGCCCCCAGGCTGACCGTGGTTGCCTAGGTGACATGTGACATGTAGGTGCCAGGTGAACACAGGACCCAGGCAGCTATGGAAGTCCAACTTAAAGTCACTATATTCTTTGAACAATGGTTCACACTGTGAGATTGGGGCAAAAATTACGTTCCCTCCCCGAAAAAGAAACACCTTAGAACACCTTAGAATATGAAGAATAGAGAATTACAGTATATGAAAATCTTCCTGGTATAAAGTGTCTTTCTAGTCATGCACAGGGATATTGCTGCTAGCCCCATCTTATTTTTAGAATTTGGCTGACAAATGTGAAGCACATCTGCAGAGCTCTTCGCATGGTGTGCAATGTGCCTCTCAGTCCACCTCTTCATGCAGCTTCCCTAAGGTGGCATGTGAGCCCCCATGGACCCACAGCATTCCACAAAAATCTCCTGGAGAACCATGAACGTTAGGGACCACACTTCGCTATCAGAACTATTTGCCTTTAGCAGCAAAATGGAACATATTGGTCTTATCCATAATGTGAAAGCGTTTTCCTTCCCTAAAGGGCAATTTCCCTACGTGTAGTTAAAGAGTTAAAGCCACGCCGTCAATTCCCGCACATCTACTTACATCGCACAGTGCAGTGGAGTGAAGGGGTTGCCGCTGAATGTGCGAAAACATTTTTGCTCCAGAAGTACCTCTATACAGTTTTCGTTACCTGCAAGGGAGCGAGAGAACTTAGGGAGTTTCCAAGAAAGAAATTTTGTTCCACATAATCCATTTTTTGTCATTAAGTATTGAATTCTGGCTTCTGAATTTTCCTGAATTGGCTGAGTGCTCATTCTCCATGGAATAAAATTCACAAAATGCCAAAATGTTATTAACTATGCTCACAGGTGTTCTAGAATAACGAACAAATAAAACAACAAAGGCCATATGGTCTGGTGGAGAGAAAGAGATAGAGACCTCATTTGCAGTCAGAAAAGATTCAATGCTATGCTCAGTTACTGATGGATGCTTAATATACTTCAGGTTTCCCATGTTTACAATAGGAAATTGCCCTTTCACCCAAATTAATAGGTTCACTTATAGTTATGTACCTTAGTGAAGAGGAGAAGACGAGACTGATAGAAAATAGGATCTGAGATAACGCAGGTGCAAAGGCTGTGACTATAAAATACTACATAAGTGTTTAAAATGACACCAAGGCCAATCCCTGGTATATAATATGTGCCCAATAAGTATTTTTAAAAAAATAAGTAGAAGAATAAAACAAGAAGTTATTTTCAACAAATGACAAGTAGTTTCCAAACCAACTGAATTTTAAGTAAGGCCTCTGATCTGTTAGCTTACTTGTTAAGTGAACTAAGCCAACTCACTTGGGGTTTGTGAGCCTCAATTTCTCATATATAAAATATCAGGCTAGCCCTTGCCAGTGTGGCTAGTTAGTTGGGCATCGACCCACAAACCAAAAGGTCATGGGTTCAATTCCTGGTCAGGGTACATGCCTGGGTTATAGATATGTCCTCAGTTGGGGCACACTGCAAGAGGCAACTAATCAATGTTTCTCTCACATTTCTCTCCCTCCCCTTCTTTCTTCCTTCCCCTCTCTCAATTTAAAATAATCAGACTAGAAATACTTGCCCTACTGATGTCGCAGGATGCTGGGAGCTTTACTTGGTAAAGGGCCTGAACGGGGCTTGTGAAGTGATGGGTGGTAACTAAGGCAGGAAGGCAAAGCTACTGGGCTTTAAAGTGCAGATTGGTGTCCTGCAACCTCTGAACTCAGTGCTAAATTACTCAGAGTTCTTTTATGTTCTACCATACAATTTTAAGTATTAAAACACAAATCAAACTCTTTCACCTATAAAAAGTGAGACTGCTTTTAGGAGAATTAAAAAACATATGAAGTAATGAATATAAAAATCCCCTAAATTTATGCAGGTTATATTGTTTAGCTTTCCAACTATATCTTACTCTCACATAAACACATCAAGCCCTCGATTAGAATGAACTCCCCCTGAGGATTTAGCTTAGGGAAGCATCTACGCATACCATTTCCTGGAGACTATATGAATCCCAACCTAAGGGTCTGTGTAGATAGGACTGGGGATCCTTGAATGACTTTCAATATTTCTAAGTGCTCAGTGAAGGGGATTCTGGGAAGAAGTCTCCACTGAAATTGCTTAGGAGAGAACTGCTCCTCTTCCCCTCTGGCACCTGGAGAGGCCTAACTAAGAACAGAGCCCACCCGGCCCTCCTTCCTCCTCTCACTCCCAGAAAGAGGATGTGGTCTGGTGGTCTTGCCACCTGCCATTATAACCAGGGCATCTTCCCCTTCCTGCCAGATGGGTCTCAGAGCTTGACCCATCGGTAGGTGAAAAACTGCAGCTCTCCAGTGTCGATGAGGGAACAAAACCAAGTTGAGCACGTAGAAAATTTGGCTTTTCCTGACACTGGAGCCCAGGAAAAAAAGAGGACTGTAATGAAAATGAAAGGAAATGACTTAAATTAGAGCACCCCCCCAAATCTTCCTGGACCCTGTAATCATAGTTTCTGAGTGGAAAGTTTAATGGAAGAATTGAAAATGGAAAAGTAAAATTACAGAAGCAGAGTAGGAAACACATGAGAAAATATCCACACAAACTTAGGGGTCGCAGACCTTAAGCAAGACTGGAAACCAAGGCCCCATAAAATAAAAATATGACAGATTCAACTGCACAACAGCTCAAAGCTTCTGCATGAACAAAGACATCACAAACAAGGAACAAAGATAAGTGACAGCCTCAGAGGAAACATCTGCCACATGTAACTCACAACGAGGATTTGTCTCTCTGAGACGAGGTCTTCCAATAGACATGTGAGAAAAGATAGAACTCAATAAATAAATGAGCAACAGCTGGAAAGAGGAATTTCCAGAAGAGTAAATACAAATAGATAAATGCACGATTAGACAGGGACACATAAAGTAACATAATGAGATAATCTTTTCAAATCCACAAAAGTCAAAAAGGTGATACCATCCTGGGCTGGCAAAGGCTGAGGGAAATGTAAGTTTTATACACATATTTGGTGGAGTAATAAGTTCCATCTTTTTTGCAAAGTAACAGTGTAATGTATTAAAATTAGAAAACACACATGTTCTCTTATCAATAATTTCACTTTTAGAAACTTATCTGACAGAACTGAAGACTCATAATGTGAATGTATACACTGCAGCACGGTTTATAACAGGAAAAAACCTGAAAATAATCTGAATGCCCATTAACGGACCCAGTTGAAAAAGTAATAAATTCTGACACACATATACACCTGCATTTATTTATCTGCTGTGAAATATACCACTATTCAGAAGACCAATCACGACCGATCCCTAATAACTTGTGAGGGTATCTGCAATCGAATGTGCATAGAAGTGGATGTGGACACACCTAACGCCGTCTCTGTCCGATTTCTTTTATGCTGTGACCTTCGGTCAACCTCACTGACTCTCGCAAGCATATCGGAGCCTTCTAGTTGATGATTATCTGTGCTCCATACAATGTACCATAAATATTTTTGTTAGCAACGGCCACAATGACATGACAGCCGTGATAAATATTAAACTGGTGATAATGTCCATTATAAACCACTCTCCATCACAAGACCACCAGGAGGCAGGGCCCCTGATGTGCACTGTGTCTTTGTCCCCTCACCTGTCAATCATTAGTACCTGAGTGACACCGCACACAAAGTACTGCAACAGAGGAGAAAAATCTGCACACAGTGCTGGGTCGTCTGTCCACTCTGCTCCTACACCCCTGTAGGGAAACCACCCTATAGTAACTTCTGTTATATTTCAGGGAGTTGCCTGCACCGCTCTTCTGTCTGAAGGCTCCTTCTTACTATGGCGGCTAGCACACCTCTGCCCCACCGTCAGACAATGTGTTAAGTAAACAAGAGCAAAAAAGAAAGTGAAATAATGATAGTTGTTATAAGACTCTGTTTTAAAAACAGAGGCACCTATATCTGTGTTGGTTTATATTCCCAAGGGAAAAGTATTAAAGGTACATGCTCAATTACATCAGAGAGTGAGTTTGGAAATGGAGACAATTTTTGAAATGTTATGATTAGCATGCATTATTTTTACTCAGATAAGTGAAATAAAAATTTTTAAATCTTCTGAATTACAAGTGCAACAAAATAAAAGGGAGAAATGAGACATGAAAAAGAAATGCCAAAAAACAAGTCGTTCACCTAGTAGCCTGACTAGCAGTCAATCATGACAGGTTATTATATATCATTTTTTTAAATTTTAGCTGTATTATTTTAAACAGGATCCCTGGTTATATCATGCAGATTAGAAACCCTGAATAAAACTTGTTATTTCAGTTCATTGGAAGTTCAGATTAGGAGTTACATGTTAGTAATGAACAAAAAGGAGAAAGTGAACTTTTATTCCATGAAGGCATTGTGGCAGCCATGAAGGGAAGACACGGAACAAAAGGTCTCTTGGATGCAGAAAGGCTGGAAGTCATGGTTTACAACACTATGCTGTGGTCTCACCTCCACAGAGGTCACGGTGGTTCTGGGGTGGGCAGGCCATGGGAGCCAGTCAAACGACGCCCAACTCACCGTTATAGCACGCCCAGTGCAGCGGCGTGTAGCCTTGGTTGTCTTTCAAAGAACAGTCTTCCCCCGAGAGCGCCATCTGGAGCAGCTCGCTCAGCCACGTGGCGTGGCCACGAGCAGCTGCGTAATGCAAGGGGGTCCTTCCTCTGGAGTCTTTGCAGAGAATCGACACTTCTTGTTCCAGCAGCATTTGCACACATTCCTCATGTCCCGTCATAATCTGATACAGTGCAATTAAAAACACAAAACAAACTTCAGAAGGGCAGAAGACTCAGGAAGTGGCACAGTCAGCCAGGTGGGGCTGGGCTCAGAGTTACGGGACATAAGTGCCTGGGCTTTAAGGGAGGTGAACTCTGCCCTACTTCAGAGGAGAGAGGCAGGACAGCCCAGCAAGGCTCACACCAGGAAAGTCCGCGTGAACGTTAGCATTTCGGAAACCTCTCTTTACTTTCTAAGCACCACCATGAAAGGCATCATGATATAGTGAAAAACACCAGCTTTAGAGTCAGGAAGATGTGAGTTGAATCCTGGCTTCTCCTGGTAAAACTTGGACAAGTCAGTCCACCTCTCATTTCATGTACCTGTAAATGGGAACAGGAATGGCACCCCCACAGGTTGTTGGGAGCACGAATGGGGCAGGGTACCGGGAGGCCCCCAGCCTGTTGCATG
The DNA here is from genome assembly GCA_007922815.1 of Macrotus californicus. NCBI lineage: Eukaryota > Metazoa > Chordata > Mammalia > Chiroptera > Phyllostomidae > Macrotus > Macrotus californicus. Next base: position 8,012 of record VMDR010007361.1, on the reverse strand, counting down.
GCCCACAGGAAATACTCGAGAAATAAGAGCTATGGTCGTGACTTTGACCACTTGGAGTTCCTCTTCTTTTCATTGACCAGGTGTTTAGCACCAGACCCAAACAGCACTTTTATTTCTGCTTTTGTTTTAGCTTCCTCGATATGCCTTAAAAAATAATTCCGCAGAATGTGTGCAGAGAAATATCCACAGGACATGTATTTGAGCAGGATACATATTTCAGGTGGGGAACAGGTCAACATTTTAAATAAAGAGCAATCAGAAATAGCAGGACTACTCAAAACTACATAATCAATGGAATAAATTATGACACCAAACACAACTGGCCATTCAAAATAATGGAGCAGGAAACGATTTACTGACATGGAAAAAGGTTCTTGATATTTTAAAAGAAAAAAAGTAGCTTCCAAATAGTATCTTCAGTATTCTCTTTTGAAAAACAATGAAAATGGATCTATACGCTGAATAAAAAAGATTGGTAATATAAACCAAAAAAATGATTGTTATCTCCAGGAGGTAGGATTACTAGTGATCATGATTTCCTCCTTTGTGCTTTAAAAAATTTTTGCAGAGTTTCTATAATGTGTATTTCGTAATCAGAAAGCAGAACCAATTCTTCCAACAGTAGGAGTTCATGTATCTGTCATCACCATCTAATATGAAATCTCAAGAACAGGACATCAAAATACCTGCCATTATCTTACTTTTGCATAAGATTTTATCATTTCTTTTAGTCTGACTGAGGTTCCTTGGTTGTCTTGGGAAGCAATCATTTTACTAAAACCTCCTGAGGGGGAGAAAAGGGAAAACGCGCTAACTACAAAGCTGCGGCAGACGAAAGCGGAGGAAGACCACGTACCCCTCTGTGTAAGGCTGTGCATCCCATGACATCAACGGCATCCACATTTGCTTCCTTCTCAAGTAACAATGAAACAGCATCGATGTGTCCGTATGCCACCGCAAGCATCAGTGGGGTTCTAGGGAGAGAGATTTGTTGGGCTTTTTAGAAAACAAAATGAAACAAAACACCTCATCACTTCCAGTGGGAGGACCTCCTTCTCTCTGTCTGTCTGTCTGTCACTTTGTCTCTACATTTCTCTCTTCTTGAGAGCTGCTTGATAGTTTGAGTGCCCCCAAAGTGCTACGTGCTGTTTGGAATAAGCAACCTGCCTCTGGTGTTTAATGGCCACATGGAACGCTGTCAGTGGAATGATTTATGTGGGTGGGGCAGGGAAAGGTTCCTTCTCAAGATGTTCATGTTACTCCCATCATGTTGAAAACTACACAGCATTCCCTAAACAGCAATGGGGTAGGGAGTAAACCCTTCCCTTACAAACTGCTTCCATCAGAGCACTTCTACTTTCACAATTTTCTAGGTTGGGTTTGTTCAATTTCGCATTTGAACAAAGCTTTATTGCCTTAAAGAAAAGTCTAGCAAATCTAGAGGGAGGAACAGTGCTGGAATCCAAGAGGGGGAGGGGTCCTAGTTCTGACTTGAACATTATTAACTCGATGTATCTGGGGATGAGTCACCAGAGCTTTGTGGCTCCGCATTTCCTATTTGCAAGAGAAGACTGGGTGTAGGAATGGGCTAACAGATGGAAAAGACTTTGGAAAAACAAACCCAAGGAAGGATAAAAATATGAAGGGTTTTTATGATTGAGATAACTTCTTGAGGTCCTTGCCATTATTAATTTTAAAATGGGAATGTAGCAGCTTCAAAGAGGATGAAATGGATGGAGAGGAGGAACAAAGGAGGACTATTTTTAAAAGGCCAGGATCCGTGGCCACAGACATAAATAGTTGACTCTGTTTCATCAAGACACACACACACGCCACATCCTGCACACACTTCTTTCATATAAATGCTCTAGCACAAGGTCACCTCATTATTCCAGGGCTCTCATCCATGACTTTCACCCAAACATACACTCCACCCTCAACCTAAAATTCAGCAGTCAGCCCTCCTAGCTGCTTAACAAATTAACCAGGCACCTGCTGTGACTGAAATGTCACCCCAAGCCCAGGCCAAGTGTGGGAATACTTACTGTCCTTTGGCATCTTTCACGTCAACCGCTTCTGGGTTGTCTGCGATTTCTAATAACAGCCGCAAACACAGTGTGTGACCATTAATTACTGAAAGAGAAAATAATGGCCATTCTTTTAACAGACCAACACTATCATACATATCCCTCCAAAGTGAGATTTATGTGGACTTCAAACCATTCATTTTGGATCATTGCAGACAGATGTCCCCAGGTTTCCAGCTCATACTAGCTGCTGGGCACAGTGTGCTCCAACATTTATTTTACTAACTCATCTTCTCTTTCTTCCCATCAGGGCACGTTGGTCCCTACCTAGCTTTTCCCTGGTGCATGTACCAAGGGTTATTATTCCTTTTTTTCTTTTAAATCTCTTTGAATGGAACTGATAATTCCTCCTCACTCTCCAGTTACCTTTTTTCTTCCTCGGAGTCACCTAATACCATATAATCCCTTGTCCTGCTTGCCTTCAGACCTTTTTACAAAGAAGGAAGAGGGGAGCAGGAATGGGATGGCAGGAGAGAGGAGGGGAGGAACAGAGTGAACAGGTCCTGCCTGTTTTCCTCAGTCATTGTACATTCAGAGGTAGGCTTTGGAGGAACAATTCTGATTGATTAGCAGTGACTTAAAGCAAACGCTCAAGCTGGGAAGGTGTGCAGAAGCCATCAACGCATTGCTTTTTGATTGACAGCATGGATGGCTGCCTGCAGCCGCCTCTGTCCTGGAGTTCCTCAAACCACAACCCATTGTCCCTCTGCCCGACAGTGTCTCAAGCAGGCTGGGGGGATGGCCAGGGCGAGGCCGCTCTCCATTGGCCTCACACCCCTGGATCCCCTCAGTCCCCTGCCCTCCCCTCTCTTCCCCTGCAGAGCTCTGACTCCTGAGGCTTCTTGCCCTTCCCAGGTGCTGCGGGGTCCTCACTCCTAATCATCCAGCGGACACAATGGGGGCTCTCAATGGGCAGGAGCTGCGGCCAGAACACTGCTGTTGGCCTTGACAGGCTGGGGCGCAATACATGGATGCGCCCTCGTGCACACCAGGCACGATGCTCCTTTCAGCAGTGGGTGCTTTGGGCTCTGGGAAGCAAACCTCCTAGGATGACAGTTCCGGGCGGGGTGGGGGTGAGTGTGGGTGGGTAGGGAGCTACTTCCTTCAGTTTGTTTAATGCAACCCACAGCCTTAAAATAGACATTCCACATGTGACCTTCTCTCCTCCCTGAACAATGAGAACACTATAAAATAGATTGTATTTACCTCACTATGGCTGTGGAGAGAGAAGGGAACAGATGCAGCTATGTTAGGTTAATGAAGGCTCTTCTAAGAGCTGCATTCTACAGTCCTTTTTATTGCATGCCAGTCATGAAAGAATGCTCATTTAGCAATGACACATTTTCCAGGGACAATGCATATTAGAATTAGCTCACATTCATTGACACCACTCAAACTAACTATAGGCACAACGCCCACACTTTGTAGACCACTACATTCAGCTCATTGTCAGCAACATCCTATTTATATATCTCAGGAGGAAATTTTGGGGACTGGAATACAAGCAATGTATTGTTGCTGTTGGCTTTTTGTTTGTTTGTTTAAAATAGTCCATTAGGTCTGTTACCTGGTAATCACTATATCCAAGCAGCCTAGTGTATGCTTAAAAGGAAATGATTAGCAGAGAACTGACAGCTAAATGCCACAGGAAATGGGTTCATTAAGCGGAGGGAGGTACGGGGGAGTTTGATGCCTCATCCATATCAATTTGATGTTCTTTACATGTTCATAATCATAATAGTTCCGAGGATATTTGATGTTTGGCTAACTAGAAAAAGGGAAAAAAATCATCTAAGGTCACACACATCACTGACCCAGTGTGCCGGAGCTCAAACCAGTTCCTATGGTGGTGATGTTTTTTTTCTCTTGTGGGATGAGGGCGGGGAGGAGTGTACTGAAGCTTTGTGAACTAATAGCCCTCAGATAAATATAAGTCCCCCTTATTGTAAAAGTGTAGCCAAATTATAATTCTTGCTGGCTTCCCAGACACCTCATTTTTCCTAATTGCCTGCTAGCGAAGAGATGCTAACATCTCCTTAGCTGTGCTGTGCCAAGTCCGGCTTTGTCCTAGACTAGCTCAGCCGCCCCTCACTATGAGTGACAGCCATTTTTCAGGCTGCTCCAAGACCGCAACTGTCATTGCCACTAGCTCTGCCAGACCTCTAATACCCATGTTGGCTCATGCTCCTTGCAAGATTCCCAGGATTTGAAACAACAAAAAAGTTGGCCTTTCAAGTGAGCTGGAAAAGATTCTGGACAAGCAGATTCTCCAAGCACAGCCTAAAGTTTCCACACAGCAGGCATTTTGTGGAGAGCAGAGTCAGACGATAGCCTGTATCATTAAATGGACCACAGAAGGGAAAACCAAAAGGAGTCTTCTCGACCACTAGGGGGCTCCATTGGACCATAACCTATACAATGGCAAATAAGTGACAATGACTATTTTTCACTGTTTACCTGTCTACAAGAGCGATTTTCCAATGAAAATAGGCCATTTGCAATGACCAGGAAGTACCTGATAACTAAAGAAGGAAGCTTGCCTTAATAACAGGCCACCAATATTGAAAAAGAACTAAATTGAACTTTAGAATAATACCAAGGATGTCTAGAATATCAAACTTAATAATAATAATAATAATACCAAAAAGACTAAATTCATGGGGAAATAAGGACTTATAGTGTAACCATGCCAACCACTGCTGACCTCATGGCCTAAGTTTTTTCCAGGAATAATGATTTCCAGGTAATTAGACAACAGCCATGTTTTTCCCGTGTCCACATTGTTTTTCCTCAAGGGTTTGGAAGTTCAGGAATGTGGATGGAAATACTTCTACATTTCCCTGCCTGTTTCCCTCAGAAAGCTTAACATTCTGAGAAGATTTTCCCAGGTAACAAGATCATTAAGTCTTCTGAAAAAACCATCTTCACTCCTTTGCTTTCTCAATACACTAATCTAATGGTGTGAGGCAGTTCTTTCTTGTTATGAGACAAGATTTACCATCCAGATCAAAGGTGGATACCATTTAATTCCTGATCCCAAAGAAATGTATGGCTTAGTTGGACCAGAGACTCTCCACATTACCTTTATATCTGCATACACATCTAGCAGTGTTTGATACGGTTTTATTTTATGTATACTAGACAAAAGTCCCAGAAAAGTCAAATTACTTACTTTTAGATCTATACAAGCACTTTTATTTAAGAGTCTCTATATTTACACCTGATGCATCAAGGATCAGAGCAGAAGCTAAGAAGCATCATTTGGACTGGCAGAATGATATACTGATCAGACTGCTGTCTGATGACTCCTTTTATGAAACAGCCCTGAAATATCATGAATTTTATGCTTTAAAATGCTGTGTGATTTTCTTCTATGTAACTTATCTGATGATTACATTAGACCTTCCCCTTTCTTTCACAAAGTTTTCTGATTGCTATTGGCCAAAGGTTCTGAACTCTCTATGGACTGAAGAAGAAGACCAGATGGAGCACAGAGAATTTGTGGAGCTGGATTGACAGCGATTTACTCTGTATGATACTATAATAATGTATACATGTCACTATACATTTGTCCAAATTCATAGAATGTGCAACGCCAAGAGTGAACCCTAATGTAAACTATGGACTTGGGATGATTATGATGCATCAGTGTGGGTTCATCAGCTGTAACGTAGGTACCACTCTGGTGGGGATGTTGATAATGGGAGAGACGTGGCTGGGTCAGAGGGTGTATGGGAAATACCTGTACCTTCCTCTCAATTTTCTTGTGAACTTACAACTACTCTAAGTAAAAACAAAGTCTTTAAAGAAGGTGGCCAGAGAATATCAATCTTCTCAAAGTGGATAGTAAGCCAAGCATTTTGGAAGAGTGTAGGCATATCTGGTGTAGAAAGAAAATATTTTAAAAATTGGGATAAAAGAAGATGCTGCCATTCTTTTACTGCAACTTAAGTGGGCCACAAAACTAGGGTAACTAGACCCTTGACAACACCTACCTGAGGCATGAAGTGGGGTTCTTTTGGTTACATTGTCTTTCACGAAGATGGATGCGCCCTGATTGATAAGTGCTTCCACACATTCTGTGTGCCCCTTAAAGGCCGCCAGATCCAGAGCAGTGCGGCCTTTCTCATCCCTGATGTCCAGGTCCACCAGCGACTGGAGAAGGACTTCCAAGGCTTGATGGTGCCCATTGTAGGCCTGCAAAGAAGAGACCAACAACACAAATGTTCGCTCACCTCCAGTCCCACAAGTATCCAAAGCTCCCAAGATCACAGACAGAGACCACCCCAAAGAGCACATCAGAAAGGCATTTGGGATAATTATGGAAACACAGGAAACCAGAGAGTTAGACTGAAAAATCATAATACATGAAACTCAGTTATATGAGGCCTGTCCAGAAGGCATCCAACCACATAAAATAAAAAACAGAGACATTTATTAAAGAAGATACAAGCTACAAGAAACATTGTACATGGGACAATGACGCCTTAGCCCTCTTCAGAGTAGGCATCTTGGGACCTCACACAGTTCTCCCAATCGCCATTAGCTGCCCTGTAGTATTTTCCTGAAATTCATCGATGATCTGAAATCTCTTCCCTTTCAAAGGTGATTTTAGGTTTGGGAAAATCCAGAAGTCACAGGGCACCAAATCTAGGTGGTAGGGGGCTGAGTCACCTTGGTGATTTGATATTTTGCCAAAAAGCTCTGCATGAGATGTGATGCAGCTGCCAATCATCAGTTGCCCATAGCTACAGGCTTCTGAATCATCCATATAGTTCCCACGGAGGAATGTTCAAGTTTAATGCAAAATCTGATGCAGCTTCATTGCTCTACTTGCTCAGTCATTTTGAATGTGATGGCCACACAGTACACAGGCCCGCTCAATGATGTCTACTGCCCCCACTGGCTAGTACAGTGAAGTTGTCATTGTTCACACATGTGTATTCTAGTCCAGTCTCTTTGGCTGCCACATTATGTTGATGTCGTGCAAATATATTAATTCCTTCATGCCCTTTCTTTTGACAAATAATTTACCCCAAAGGCACTAAATGTATCAGTGTAGTCTTATATTTATATCTATCAATTTACAAATCTAATACAGACTAGTAGCTAAATGACTATATTCTTATATCTGTCAGTTCAGTCCTCAACATATTGACATGAATATTTTTTTCAGGAGATTTTTCTGTTAAGTCTGGAGGAAAAACGTTACTAAATGCACGTGGACTTCATAACTCAACAGAGGCATGTAGACCTCGTTACAGTTCGACATTTTAATTTCTAACCACGTGACCCTGGGAGAGTTTCCTAGTTTCACTTCATTTGTTTCCTCATCTATAAAATGAGAGCAATAAAAGGTGCTGCCCAGGGAAGATTAAAAGAGATGTGACCGTGCAGGCCTTGCAGAGCATCTTGTACAAAGTTGATGCTTCCTCCTCTCTCCTTTCCTTCGTCACTGATTATAACGAAAACATAGAAAACAGTACAGAAATACATTCTATGTACCACTGCCAAGTTCAGACTTACTCTGAAGGCCTGTGCTATGTTAAGGTTAAGAGCCTTCATACTGCTAAAAAACAAAATCAAAAGTCTGAAAGATGATTTTTATTAAATCTATAAGGTAAAAAAAGTATATGTACACATAAGACAGAAGGACATTGAAATCAAGAAAAGGCTAAGAATATGGAGAGAAGAGAATAGAAGGAGGAAGGGAAGTCAAGGAGAAAGAGAGGAAAAGCTTGTCCCCAGGGTCTTCAGCAGCCAAAGTCCCCTCTTTTGCCTCCTGCACTTTCTAGTTTTCTATGGTAGTGATTACTCAAGGTATAATTTATTGAAAAAAGGTTTAGCACAGAAAAAGACTAATTTCCTTATTGTACAAAGAACTCTTAAAGGCCATTTTAAAAACTAGAAAATGTGCAAAGGGCA
>VMDR010007360.1:0-40988 GCA_007922815.1 Macrotus californicus | reverse complement strand
AAGCATAAATGGTAGGTAGAAGATAGACGGGGGAGGTTAAGAATAGTATAGGAAATGTAAAAGCCAAAGAACTTATATATATGACCCATGGACATTAACTAAAGAGGGGGAATGTGGGTGGGAAGGGGTATGCAGGGTGGAGGGGAATATGGGGGGGGAAATGGGACAACTGTAATAGCATAATCAATAAAATATAGTTAAAAAAAAAAGATATACATGTATCTATAGAGAAATAGATACATAGATAAAATATAAAAGATACATGAAACTGTTCACCTTAGTATTGTTCAAAACAGAGAAATAACTAAGTAATCAAAACAAAAGAAAATACTCAAATAAATTATGGTGCATTCATATGAGAGAATGTTAACCAAATGGTAACAAAGTAGTTGGTTACGGAAAAAGACTATCTAACATCATAGGAAAATCTACATTTCAAAATGAGTGAAAAAAAGCAGAATACCACTCTGCGTGCATACTAGTTCATGTAACTACATAAACAGATATGAAAGGAAATGGGAGAAAATATACAAAAATAATGAGTGGTAGACTTGTGATTTTTTTCTCATTTATTTTCTAAATTGCTATAGTAAACAATATTTCTTTAAACACAGAAACAAAAGCAAGACTCAAATGTAGAAAAAGGTAAATATTCTCCTCTGTCTTTCCTGCCTGCCTGCCTCCCTTTGGAAGCACTGTTCTCCCACAATCTTCCCCACGGGTCCTGAAAACAAGGTCTGGTCCGGGACAGCCGGTCCCTGAAAATGGGGTAGCTCTGTCTCCGCCTGGGGATAAGGTAGCAAGAAGACATCACAATGCCTGCACTTACCAGCTGTGTGGCCTTGACCAATTTACTTAACCTCCCTGTACCTCAATGGCCTCATCCATAAAATAGGGACAGTAGTAGACCTAATGACGAGATACAAATATCAGGTCTTTAGGATAGACCACGGGCAGAGCTCTTTAAGAGCTAGTTCTGTGGTTAGGAGAACAAAGACCTATCTCTGATAGAGACTAGCTTGTAGAGAGACCAGCATTTAAATTATTGTTCCACCATTTAAGGCCTCTCTCTGATTCTCAATTTTTCATCTTTCAAGGGTGAAAAACAGTATCCCAAAGGGTTCCTATTTAAGCAAGATAAGCATTTGTGAAACATCTAGCACAAGCCTTAGCATATGGTAGGTATTTAATACATTTTAGCTCTTTCTCCTTTGGTTCTTTCCTGAAGCAGCCTGTTTGGAATCTAATTACTACTTAGAAGCCTGATCTTGTAGGTGACGGAGCAGCAACATTGCTCCAGCAGAGGGCGCTATATTCACACCCTATATTGTCTAGACCTGCTGTTCTCCCCTGGTGCGCGGCAAGAATTTTAAAACATGCAATACGTGACTATTTAGGGGCACTGACCTCTTTTCCCTTAGATTGTTTAATAAAAAAATGACAACAGGCAACACAACAACAGCCATCTGGTGTGAATGAATCAAAATTATAGACCTTTTGGGGGGTATATAATAGGTATAAGTTATACCTATTTTTTTGTAGATCGACGAAAAATGGCTTTTGGTGTGCCACAGAATTTTAGCGATTAGTTCATGTGTGCCACAAGATGAAAAAGGCTGAAAATCACTGGCCTAGACCAGCGCTGTCCAATAGAAACAGAGGACGAACCACATACGGAATTTTCGATGTTACAGCAGCCGTATTTCAAAAAGTTAAAAAGAAACCAGTGAAATTCATTTTAATACGTTCTACTTAAACCAACATATTCAAATACTGTCACTTAATGTAATCGATATAAAAGTGATTCACGGGTTTCTGACATTCTTGTTTTCATACTAAGACCAGATCTGGTGCAAAATTTTGCACTTAAAGCACATCTCAGTTCGGACTGGCCACATCACACATCTGAAGAGCTCAGCGGTCACAAGCGGCTGGTGACTGTCACTTCGGACAGAGCGGGTCTAGGCAGCCTTCTCCGTGTGTGGCTGAAGCACTGGATGTCAAGCCAAAGAACTATTTGCAGAGACAGAAAGTTAAACAGAAAAGGAAATCTCATACTTTATGAGGAAGAATCCAGGTGATTGACCACATTTTTTCTCTGGTGTAAGAAATAAAACTTTGATAAATGAATTTTTCAAAATCTAAAATACAAAATTTTCCCCAGAGCTCAGAATCTCAGCCTTCAAAATTTATAACGGGGGTTTCTTTTGCCGGGGGGGTGGGGGGGTGACGAAATGTTCTGAAATCAGCTGTGGGATGGTTGCGCGTGTCTGCGATCACACTGAAAACCACCGAATGGCACACTTTAAATGGGTGAGTTGTATGGTATGTGGACTCTCTCAATACACCGGTTCAAAAGTTTATGAAGAAATTAAAGGTGGAAGTGACCCCCCCACTCCACAAGTTTATCTGATTTGGGACTGATGCTTGTAAATCTACTTTAAAACAAAGATATGATCACGGACACAGAGTTCCAGACCCATCTCTTCAGGGTCCTGTCGAGGGTTGGCAGGATGTGAAAACTCAGCAGTCCCAGCCTCCGATGCTGTGAGAGTTTCTTGACTATCTTGCTTAAGAGAAATATTTTATGATTACCATACTTTAAAAAATAAAAGGGAGTATGCCCGTGAACAGAAAGACTGATTTATCTTCCTAAAAGGCCCCCCTTACTGGATCTGCTGGTGGATCTGTTGTGGACTCTGGGGCGAAGAGTGGTTTTTGTTTAGAATCCTTTTCTCTCACTGCCCACCGCCCCTCTTCTCTCTGCCACTAGTCTCGCTTTACCAAAATACTTTCTATAAATAAACGTTACCAGATCAAATAACTTACCCCACTCAGCTCTCCGTATCTTTTTATAGTGTAGTACCAATTTTCCCCCAACATCATCAAGATTGACTAATTTCCTGTTCTAATGGGGACTTCCCGCACATGCGTTAGAGAAGCCTAAGCAGGAACTGCCACGGGAGGCGGGGAGAAAAGACCCTTTGGATTCGCTGTTTGGCCGCGCTCAGGCAGACCTCCCTGTCTCGGTGAAGCTGCTTCCCACTGGCCAGTCAGTTCTACAGCAGGGAGAGGGGTCCCCACCCCGAATGGTTTCGCAAACTATATAAAGAATCACGTTTACTTTCAATTTCTAGTCAAAGCAAGGTTTTTGTTTCAAATAAAGAAAACCTCTAATTCACCATGAAGATGGCCTACTTGCAGCAGAAAGTTAACTGACCTTGACATCAGATGAGTTCTGCCATTAATTAGTTGTAATGGGCCTTGGACAAGTCTCATAAACTATTTGCAAAAGTTCGATGTAAAGAGCAAAGGAGATGATGAGTGTATGACCCAGTTTGCTGCTCTCTGCGTCGGCGTTAACTCCTCCGCACAGGGAACGTGATGATCATTCACCAGGGAGTGGATGTGAAAACCCACCACGAGCAAACAGCAGCACACCGGTGGAACCGACGTCGCTACTGTGATGTAGGAGACGGCGTGGATGGACACATGCTCTGGCCCTGACCCCTCACCAGGCCTGCTCATGGTTTCTCCTTTTATGGGCCTCTTCAAAAAAGAGAGGCGATGAAAGAATTTAGGATTCACAGGCCTTATCAATAATCAGTCCCCTGGAGTGCTCTAGTGTAAATTGATTAGCCACCTGTGCCCTCCAGGCTCTCCCACACCTTGCCAAGCTTCCATTGCTTTGGCTCGGTAGGCAGTGTTATACCATGTCTTTACCTGGGTTTGACCTACAGTAACAGCTATGGGCTGGGCTGTGTCCCCCAGTTCATATGTTGAAGTCCTAGCTCCCAGTACCTCAGAAAGGGACTGTATTTGGAGACAGGACCTTAAAAGAGGTGATTAAAGTAAAATGAGGTCATATGGATGAGCCCTCATCCAACGTGGTTGATGTCCTTGTAAGAAGAGGGGACTGGGATACAGACATACACAGAGGAAGGACCATGTAAAGATACAGAGATATGACAGCCAGCTATCAGCCAAGGAGAGAGGTTTCGGAATGAAGTTCACCTTGATCTAGCCTCCAGAACTGTGGGGAAATACATTTCTTTTGCTTAAGTCATTAGTCCGTGGTACTGTGTTATGGCAGCCCTAGCAAACTAACACAGTAACCTAAGATGTTTTGAATTTGTTCAGTAAAATCAAGCCAAAAGCCTAGTCAATTTGATCAGTTCAGTTACACCAGCGCGTGAAGTAAACGTCTTTCAAGGTGGAGAAAGGATGCCGTTGAGTTCTAGCTAGCACCGTGTGACTGTACAGTGAGTGACACAGTGGTGTGGCTCTGTGCGTTGCAGCCTTGAGCTGCTGTCACTCACGCTGTGTGGGCGGGCTTCTAGTTCCCCTCTTATTCAGAAGTGGACAAGTACTCATAATCCCAACACCAAGGGCACTTCTTTGGAAACACCCTAGTTTTTCACTCCACTCATGGTCTCTCTTTTGGTTTCTTTTCCAACCAACAGCTAGACCCACCAGGTGAGGGCACCTACCAGGTGAGGGCACCTACCAGGTGAGGGCATACATGCTAGTACGTTCTGCAATTTCGGAAGGGCTTCGGTCTCTTTTCGCTTTGTTTTGATGAACACCTACTACACAGGAACAGTTTTGTTTTAATTCTAGCTTTACCTGTTGAATCTTAGTGGGGAATGTGACATTTCTGGGGAACTTGGACGATGGAAAGACTCACAGGGCTCTGGCCGGGGCAGACCCAGCACCACTGGCTGCTCTTGTCTGTGCCAGGGCGCCTCTCTGCTCTGGATCTTGCGAGAACATGGAATTATTTCACCAAGCTGAAGATAGTCCCTGAAAAAGCCAAGTAAAGCCTGTTCCCCACAATTAACAATGATTTACACTTTAAAAAGTAAATAGATTAGTGGAAAAGTTTCTGCAACATTACTTGCTGTTTGTTCTTCAAATCATTGTGTAACAAGAAAAAATGACTTTATACATTGCCAATACATAGTGAATGTATCTGAGATCATCTACACGATTTCACTTCCGCAAGAAGTAAAAACCAAAGAACTAGAAGTTACTTCAGAGAAACGAATCTGAGACCTGTGTGTCACCATGACTCAATATTTCCTTCACAACTTAGGGAAACTTCATGTTTTTGTAATGTAAATTCTTCAGTCTATTTATCAGGCCATGACCTCCTGTCTTACTTAGACAGGGTCTCTTATTTACCAAAAGAGCAGACATTGTATATTTCTTAGAAACTGATCATTTTTGTTTTCTTAGTTATTCAAAGTTTGAAGTTGTTTCTGTCTGACTAAACAACCCTAAGTGACAGAGAACCCTAACAAGAAATTTTCAGATGTGATGTTTCTCCAAGCGACAACAACACAAACACTAAAATTCTTTGGTCTCTCTTTAAAACCCGAGAGGATTTTCACAAACCTTGCCTCACCATAATTGAAGCTCACTGAGCACCAAGTTAAAAAAGAAGAAAATATGCACCCAGTCAAATGTACTCTGATTATAACACTAAAGAAAATAAATAGGTTTTCACTTCCTTTTACATGTACTATAAATGAATATTGAGTTTAAGTTAATTGATACATTAAATTTCTAGGAGACTTTCTTTTTTTAACTTTATATTTCCAACAACTGGTCTCAGAAGGATTTTGCATGGAATATATTCTCTGTGCATAATTTAACAAGAGAGGAAAACCTAAAAAGGTAACATGGGTATTTCAAAGTAAATAAAAATCCTTTCTGGTGTGAAAGGATCTTTTGATTTTTATTAAGCTTTCCTTTGCCTCTTAATACAAGGGGCATTAATGAGACACAAGTAAGTATATCAATATATATAACTACTTTTTGTGATATGCAGTGACCGCTTCTTTTCTCTAAAGTTTAGGTATCAATTAAAAGACACTCCCTAATTTCTTGTCTTGATTTTGTTGAGGATTGGTGTGATTTCAGTAAGCAAACTCTTTTGATTTTTTTCCTTGGCTTTTTTAAAAATTTATTTTCCTTGAAACAATGATAGTGTATGTTCTCAGTAACATAGGAAGGTCCAGGCAGAAATAGTAACTTAAAGTTCTTGCTGTACTTAAAAAAATAATCATGTGGCCCTTTCAATATTTGAACTGCTAGGTAATGACATCTATAGTTTCATCTTTTTTATCTCAAAGAAATAAACATGATACTTTAAATATGTAAGCATTTTAGATAATGTTATTATTAATGTCTGTCTTAATTTGAGTTGTAGCTATGTCATGGGAAATATTTTAAAGGTAATCTACATTCACAATGCCCGTACCATGCTTTTTAAAGTTTGTACACATCAGATGTATATTTTTGGTTTGGCACAAGCTACTATTGTAATTTTTTGGCATTTTGTTCATAAGGAATTTTTGAAGGAATGATAACTTCTCAAGAATCGTGAATACACACATTTTTACATTTACAAACTAAAAAAAAGTTACTCTGATTCAAAGCTAGCACTTCCCAGTGTTACGACAATTATGGCACTGTGTAACGCATTAGAACTTGGGACAGATGCAGACACTCGGGGGTAGGCAGATGCTCCGCAACTCAGAGGTGCCATCTCCTCCAAGCAACAGGTAGTTAATCCTCTCTGAGCTTTTAACAGTGCATAAACCATACATTTTCACCCAAAAACCAAGCAGTGCGTTTCAATCATTGTAAGAGTTGACAAGGCTGTGTCTGCCTGAGAGTTTCATTTTTCTTGGAATCCAACTTAACCAGACTCACACGGAGCAATTCAGTCACCACAACGCTTCTCCTTTGCCTCCTTTCCCACAGTGTAACACGTCCTGCACCTTAAAGTGAGCGAATCACATGTGTGGACCCCGGGCTTACAAAGGAGATTATAGGGGAACCAGAGTCCAGGGGCTTACCTTGAACTGAAGAGTCCAAAACCAGGATAAGGGTGACAGCCAGGGCCAGCCGACTGCTGGGGTGAAGCACAAGCATCGTGACCAGCTCACTTCAGCTCTGCAGCCCGCACACCAGCCCCACGATTAGGAAATGTAGCAGGGTGTTCTCTGCCCCTTTTAGAAAGGGCTCTAAAACCTCAGACCCTGCCCAGAACACACGTCACAGTTTCCTGAACAAATAGAAAGAGACCCACAACAAAAAAAAAAATACCAGAAAGATTAAAAAAAAGGAAAGCAGCAAAATAACTATTCATACCCATTATGAAACTGCATTACTCTCCCCAGGCCTGGGCTTTCAAAAGCTTTGTTGTTTGCCTGTCAGAACATTTTTTCCCACTGAGACAGTAGAATCAGCATTCAGTACCGTTTGTTTTTCCTTTCTTCAGGTAACAGTCTAAACAGGAAATTGCTAGCATTGGCGTCCACTGCGGTGTTGATGAGATAAGGGAGCTAGGTACTGCTTCTTCAACACTGAATACTTTCCACATAAGATATTCTTAATTTTCTTTTTTCTTCAGGAGTAGCAAAACTCCCTGAGCCAAGCTCAAGAAGTGAATCTTCAAAGCTGAGTTCTAATCTATGAGAAAAGTGTTGTCAGATTTCAGATGATCGGTTTCTTCTTCTTGGACTCAGTTTCTCCCGCTGAATCACAGGCTCTCCCTCTAGCTCAAGAATAGAGTATTTTCTGTTACAAAGAACTGGGTAAAACAAAAATGATTTTGAATTCCTCTGCTCCTCTACACCGACTACCTCTTGTGATCTGATGCCATTTATACTTTCCTCTTTTCTCCTGGTAAAAATTTTCAACTTGAGGTTTGGATCCTGTGGCCTTGAATAAGCCGAAAATCAGAAACCAGAGGAGGCGGTCCACAGTGGGCTACTGGACTTCAGAAGACACACAATCCACTGCTCCCTGTAAATGAGGCAAAAGCATTTTCCCAGGCCCCAGGGACGGTGCGCAGACCTCAGCAGGACTGAGGAACACCAGGTACAGATAAACACACAGTCTGTCATCAGTTCTTGCCCTTGGGGCACATGCTTTCTCCTCCCTTCCATCCGAGATTCCTCCGTCAAGCTCCCTTCCCATGCCTACAGTTCCTACTTGTCACCTCGTCCTCACCCCAGCCAGTCCCATGACAGGAGGGAGCAGTGTCCCTTCCCTTGGCTTCAGCTTCCTGCTGATCCCTTTACCATTTCCTGCCAAGGACAGTCCTCGGCGTCTAATCGCTGAGGGGTGCGAGTCCACAGGATCACTGAGAACACACATTTGACCCTCCTCCGGCTGGAAGTGTGCCCCGGCGCTCCTTGGAGGGCAGTAACCAGCCCCAGCTCCCAGGCGCGATGAATTTCCCACTACGGAATCTTGGTTTAAGCTGGAAGAACAGCCCTCAAGTTTGGTCCCTTTTAATCTTACCCCCCAGTTTATAACCCTGGCACCAAAACAATAATCCCTGTCAATAACTTCAATTAATTCCCTGCAAAACGTCGGAGCTGATTAAAACTTGTGCTGAGAGCGGTGATTTTGGAGGCTTTTTCCACTTGGGTATTTCATATTTGTCCCTCGTTGGGGTGTGATTTAAGAAAACTTCTTTGCGGAATTTACAAGCCTTTGCTCTTCTGCGGGTACACTGACAACCGAGTTTCTTTTTTCAAACAGCCTCCCTCCAGGTTCCCTTCCCTGGTTCTCTTCCCGCTGTGGAGGAAGGGGACAGACGCCAGCAGTGGCCAGACACCCGGTTCAGAGCTTGCCTCCCTCACTGCCCAGCGGAGACATGCTGGGCCGCCTGCGCTTCGCCCGCTCGCCCTGGCTTTCACCACGCGGTGGGAACCCGCGGAAGCCGCCCCCCCCCCGCTGCCCCCCAAAGCTCGTGGCGGACACCGTGGGGGGCGCGACGGCGGTGCTCTTCTGGGCTGCGTGCAGTCTTCTTGCCCAAAGTTTCCTCCGTTAACCGAAGAGGACTCCTATCTTTCTCGACACCTTCGCCCCTACAATAAACGTGTTTTCCATCATTTCAAGGCATGTTCTGTTCCAGATGTAATCTTGTATTTACCAGGCAACTTAAGTGTACCCTACTTCACACTCCGTTGATTTGCCTGTAAAATGGGCATCTTTATTTCTTTATCATTCCCCTGTAACAGGACACCTATCAGTTCCTTGTATAAGAGTAATTCACCCCCTGCACCCCCAAACCACGTAAACATCACTTTTTACTAGCTATTGGCTTCAGCATGGTCTTTTTAAAAGATTGTATTTATTTATTTTTAGAGAGAGAGGGAGGGAGGGAGAAAGAGAGGGAGCGGACATCAATGAGTCATCATTACACTGATCAGTGTTTCTCACACACTCCAACTAGGGACCTGGCCCACAGCTCACGCATGTGCCCTGACTGGGAATCGAATGGGCGACCTTTCAGTTCACAGGCCGGCACTCAGTCCACTGAGCCACACCAGCTGGGACACGATGGTCTTTTTAAAAGAAGAATCTGTTTGGAACACTTGAACCTTCCCAGCATCACTACTCAGCAGAACACTGGTCAGGATGATCTGAGGCTGTGAGATAATCAATGACAGGCACACAAGACTGCCCCGAGGAAGGCCTCCCAGGCCCATTTGTTTTATAAAGACTCTGCCACTCAGCAGCCCCTGGGACGTGAGGACTGAGGAGGTCTTGCCTGGGAACTGAGCGCTGCACCAAGAAAGCCAACAGCAAATAGATCCTGTACCAAATCTGTGTGTCTCTGGAGACTTAAACAATGATGCTTGCCAAATTTTTTTATTTCTAGAACTGGAAGACACCTTAGAAATCACCTACTTCACCGACTCAGACGGGAAAATTCAAGTCCAGAAAGGTACGTGACTTGCCACTGACCACACAGCTGGTGAGAGGCAAAACCAGGTCTAGAACTCAAGTTACTAAATTCAAAGTCCAACGACATGTGAGGAACGATGAGAAAGCAAGACTGAGATTTATAAATCATCAAAATTATTCCTGTTAGTCATTTTACTTTTTAGGGGTTCAAACCAAAGTATTTCTATTTGGAATGATAAAGTGGCTGGGATTTGCTTTTGAATAATTCATTTTGAGGAAGGGGGACCAGAGAGGTATAAAAGTAGACATTTAATTACTGAAGCTAAGCGATAGGTAGGTGGAAGTTCATGATATTAGTCTCTCTACTTTAACGTATGTTTGAGAATTTCCATAGTAAAACACTTTTTAAAATCAACCTTTTAAAAGGGTACCTTTATCTTATTTGAAGTCCATATAAATAAGAAAGCATCTAACTATAAAAGGGACCTTGCAGGAAGAAACGTGTTTTTTTTTTCCAAAGAAGTAACTCCTTTATTCCTGGGTCTCACCACCTCCGAGTTCCCCGTTCTTCCACTTTTATCCTCATGCTCACCTCCTCCCCTTCAGTGGATGGAGAGACTGTGACCAAGACAGAAAAGCATCTTGACACTCTGGCTCGAGGGAGCAGCTCCCACTGTGTTCTTAGTCCCGTCACTGAGTATCAGTGGATGGGTGCCCACAGGACGGGAGCCATGGAAGAGGACACAGGCTCCCGAGCATCCCCAGCTGAGCCAGTGGCTCCTTCCCTGGCTCCTCCCTTCTTGTAACTGTAGCCACACGTCCAGTTTCCCGAGAGCAGGATCCCCTTCTTGTTGAAGGTTTCCACGGCTCTAGTTCAGAAGCCTCCCTGGGAGAGGCCAAGAACATAAAAGTTTGGGAATTTCACTGTTTTAATCTTGGATTGGGGCTGGGGCAGGAGAAGAGCTCCTCCACCACAGTGTGCGTCTACACTCTTACAGGACGAAAAACGAGGGGCAGAGGACATATAGGAAATCTCTGTATCCTCTGCCCAATTTTGTTATAAACCTAAAACTGCCGTAAAAACAAATTAAAAAAAAAAACACATAAAGACTTCTCAAATGCTACGTTAAGTCTAGTAGAATATGACGTTTCAATTCCAAAATTATAGGTGTTTGAAAAACCCAACGTTGCGATGGAAGAGCCACATGCTCGGTATTGTTGATGCAGATAACTGGGGGCAGGGGACATGTGTCACTGTTCTTGGGAATATTTTCCCAGGGATCAAAAATATTGGACGCAAATCTCTTAAGTAAAATTTTAGACGTGAGAGAACATGAGAGGAGTGGACATGTAGGTTGGGGAGAGTCAGACCCTTTAAAAATAAATCACGAAAGGAAGTCTTTTTGACTTCTTAAGTCTTATCTTCTTTCCAAGACATACTATCTATCAACACTACTCTAAATTACTTTTTATATCCTTAGTAAATTATATTTTAAAATTTTTCAATTACAGTTTACATTCAGTATTATTTTGGATTAGTTTCAGATGTACAGCACAGTGGTTAGATAATCATGTACTTTACAGTGTTCCCCCTGATATTTTCAGTAACTGACAGGCACCATATGTAGTTATAATATTATTGACTATATTTCCTATGTTATATATATTTTCAAATTTAAAAAATTAATAATGCTTACTGTGGAAAAGTGGGCAGTTGGGAAGTGGCAAGGGAAGACTTGAAAGACAAATCTTTCATCACCTTCCATGCAGAGATGACTACTGCCCTGGACCCTGCCTTTGGTGATCCAAAGTGGCACATGCTACTTGCTGGCACACTGGGTTCCTTATCTCCTCTTATTGCTTTTATTTTATACCTTAACCCCTGGCACTACCCGGCCCCACAAATGTCCCCAGATCTAACTAGGTTGTTGATTCCAGCCAATCTGTAATCCATCCATCAATTTATCACCTCTGCAGATCAGGAAACTATCCAGGTTCCCAAACTCAGTGATAATATTCCTTAGGCTTCACACCTCAACCTCACTCCTACTTCCAAAAACACTCACTGAAATTCCACTCATATATCTGCAATTATGCTTAAGGGTACTGGTCACCAAGGAAGAGAGAAGTTCTTGCCCCTTAATTTGTAACTGTAGAGCATCAGCCAGTCTGCAGGGGCTCATTGGTTTCAATCCTCCAAGGCTGACCACATTGACCAGTGAAGTTACTACACTTAAGTTTGTTCTTATTCTTTGTCAGACTAGGCTCTTTTTCTATGGTCTTGGTCACAAACATGAAAAATGTACGGAATCCCTTAGTGAAATACCATTTAGAAGCTGGTCACCATTTGGTCACTGTTACTACATTGAGATAGTAAAAATTTTTCTCATGGGAAACCTTGACTTTTAACCCAACCCTCCCCACCCCAAAGAGTAAAAGGAAGTGCCCATCCTCCATCCAAAAAGATAGTATCTACCACTAGAATCGGTTGCTCTTCTGACTCAGATAGTATGGTCTACATTTGATGACCTTTATTTGATGATACCCCAAATGGACTAAACTTCTAGATTAGTTTAGTTATGTTTCTGTACATGCCCCCAAGGGAATGAATGAATGAATGCTGTCTCAAACACTTCTATTTTGTTGCATGTACTAGTCTTTATATTTTTATTTTTTTGAGAATATGTTTATTAAAGCTGGGAACAGTGAAACAAAGGAAGGACTTAGGAAGGACAGCATTCCCCAACTTTTTGGCACCAAAGACTGGTTTCGTGGAAGACAATTTTGCCATGGACAGGGGTAGGGGATGGTTTCGGGATGATTCAAGTACATTGCATTCAAGTTCACCTCCTTATGTGCAGCCCAGTTCCTTACAGGCCCAGACTGGTACCAGTCCACAGCCCAGAGGTCGGGGACCCCTGACTTAGGGTAGAAGCAACAGGAGAGAGCCTAGGCGGTGCTCTGCTTTGGCTCTCTAGAAACATTCTAGGAAGAAAGTGAACCAAGGCAGGGCTACTTTTAGCTCACTGAAAAGTCAGAGAAAAGGGGATGTTAGAAACAGGCCCCAGGGGTAAACCCAGGACAGCTGTCACTGCCCATTGCTCCTTGGTTGGGAGACCCTTAGTGTTCAGATGAGAAAACTAAAGATGCATGCCTGAGAGGGGAGAAGGGTGTGGGCGTGCTCCAAAGAGAGAGCCTGCCACATGTGCTAGTTTCATCTTCACACCTAGATTATTCTAGAGATACACTTTTGATTGATATAAAATATGATAAACTCAAAAACTTCTTAATTTATTGATTTGAGAGAGAGACAGACATCAGTTTGTTGTCTCACTTATTTATGCATTCATTGGTGATTCTTGTACGTGCCCTGACCAGGAGTTGAACCCCCAGCCCCGGTGTATTGGGGTAATGCTCTAACCAACTGTGCTACCTGGCCAGGGCCATAACTGCTGATTGCCCAAAAGTTAGTAGTGGTGTTTTCTAGACAGTAGGATAACAAATGTTTCTTCTTCATCTTTTCCAGACTATGCCAACTTTACAGAACAAAATTACATATGTTAGTAATCAAGAAAAAACAACTCCCTAAAAATACTTTGATTGTTGACAAAAAATTTAACTTAAAAAAACCCCACTTTTAATGGAGAGCATTCTTTGACTGACCTCCCTTTGGGCACAGTGAGACTAAGGAAGTTGGGTCAGAGATCAGCACTTAGGTACTGCCTGATAAAAGCAGTTTTCTTCAAGGCCACGTAGCCAGGAACACTATAGATTGGGGAAACGTAGCAGTCAGGAAGACGAGGGAAAGAACATTTGTGCGTTAAGTAGATAGTCCAACCTTATCTCTGATGAAACAAGAACAGAATCTTTTCACATTTTAGAGTATCCATGAGGTAATAACACTACTAGCATGTAGGTGCAAAAGAGGTCCCTTCCACTCTTCCCAAGAACTGGGAATTAGAGAAATGAGACCTCTTTCAAATAAAATCATAATAATGAATTGGAGGAAAGATGTGCAAATTCACCCAAAACAACAGAATGAGAAGAGGAAGAGATAATGTGAGAAATTCTTGCCCTCAAAATGAAGTCAGCCTTCTCCAAGGCACATCCTACTTCATCTTTTTTTAAGATTTTATTTATTTATTTTTAGAGAGAGGGGAAGGGAGGGAGAGAAAGAAGGGGAGAGGAACATCGGTGTGCAAGAGAAACATCGATGGGCAGCCTCTTACATGCTCCCAACCAAGGATCTGGCCCCTGCAATTCAGGCATGTGCCTTGACCAGGAATTGAACTGGTGACTTTTTGGCTTGCAGGAGGAACACCCAACCCCCTGAGCCACACTGGTCAGGGTGACACATCCTACTTTAAAGGCCAAACTGAAATCTCCTTGAATAGGATCAAAGGGCATTTCCCCAGAAGGAAAGGGGTGGCCTCTCCTTCTTCTGGGCTGCTGAGAAAGGACTAGCAGGCAAGTCTGAAAATTCCTATTCTAAGAAACTCCTCATGTAGTTTTCAGATTCATATTTATTCACCTAGGAAAATAGGTACCCATCATGCCCAGAACGTTGGTATCAGCCCCTCCCCTCATAGCTTCTGCCTTTAGTTAATGAAGTTCCCATTAGAGCTAAGTCACTTGTGTTCCAAGGGCTCATTAAAGGTCTGGACCCTGCAGCACCAGCTCTGCAGAGTCACTGCTCAGAGATTTCAAAAAGAACCCAAAAAGGCATTCTGCTTCCCATCTTAATCTTTATCTCAACTACCTTAGTCACTGTGGATACTCAATGACGGTATTACCCCAACATCTGCATCTTAACAGAGGATGACAATCATTAATAAACTGACTTCAGAATTGAATCCTCAAGACAAGTGGAGATGGAGGTTGGGGTTAGTGAGGAGGGAGGAAAAGACCGTTAAGGGCACACAAGCATTTACTCAATAGGTCTCAGTTCAAAACCACACTCTTGGACTTGGAGGGCTTGCATCAAGATCCTCCTCGTTTCGTATGGTCAGAAGACACCCTTCCCCCTCTCCCAGACCTTTCTGGTCATCATAGTAGTGACTGGGAGAGAGTCAGAGCCCAGCCTGGCTAGCTCACCCAAGCAAGGGACCATCCTCCTGTCATTTGTAACTTCACCGTCCCACATGGCAGCCACACGTGGCTACTGCACTTGAACTGCCGTTAGTCTGAATTAAAATGTGCTGTATGTGTACTACATACATTGGATTTCAAAGCTGTAGTAAGGAAGCAAAGAACATAAAATCTCCCTAACAATTTTTATATTGAATGTATATTGAAATGACAATATTTTGGATATATTGGGTCAATAACATTATTAAAATTAATTTCACTTGTTTATTTTTTAAATGTGGCTACTAGAAAATTTGAAGTTGCATATGGCAGTATATACTCGTGGCCTGCATTATATTTCTATTGGACAGTGTTGGCTTAGAAAATGATGGTTCCTTTACGATTGAGGAAACCCTTGGATGGAAGGAAGAAAGATGCATGACTTGAAAGTGTGCTTGCGCTGAAAATGTCCTCTAAATAGGCAGCCCTCGATGAAAAACACTCAGACATTGGTTAGGAAAAGCCCATGTCACCAAAGGCAAAAGCACCCACTGTGGGCTGTGTCACTAGGACGTAGGTACCATTTGAAGGACTTGCTGTGTATTGACTCACTTCGCCTTCATACCTGCCCTATGAAGTTACACCTATCACACAGATGAGGAAACTGAGGATGGAGCGGTGTACATGCAAGTGGGATTCGATTCTTGGTAATCTGACTTCCGACACTGACCCTTACCAGTTCTGTGACCCCTCGCATGAGCTTTCCTTTCTGGATGAACTTTCCTGGGGTTGGTGGGTGGTGGATATTTGTTATTTCTGTTTCTCCAACCTACCTCTCTCCTGGCATTAAAAAACCAAAACACTTCTGTCTACGGGGAGGGCCCTTCCCTAGAATCCCAGGGCCCTGAATCCTGGAATTTGGGCAAAACCAAGTCTGACAATATGGTGCTTTCAAATCTCTCCTTTCAGCAACTCAGTGGATCGTGAGAACACAGTTTTGCACTTCTGGCCCCAACAGCCCAAAGGCTAGGAAACGTTGCCAGGTTTTATTTTTTTTTTTATTTGTCAAAGACCGTTTTTTCACCTTTTACGTAACACTTCCCAAACGTTCCTGAACTGACCGTTGGCTGCTTGCAGATGTTCTGAAGCTCAGCTAAGGAAATACCCTCAAGGAGCCAGAGGGGCCCTCGGAGCAAGTTCCCACAAGGGGAAGACGGTTAAAGGCCGGTGACAGGAAGCCTTTTGCCTCCTTCACCTCCTGGTAATTATTTTTCCTGACCGAAGGCCATGCTCTCTCCTTTCTTTTCCTCAGAAACCACAGAAATTAGACAGTTTTACTTTTGATTTTATAAAGTCTCAATAAGAAGAATAAATAAGTCACTCAACTTGGAAAGATGCTGCAATTGCCATCTTATTTGTGATGCTATTCGTATTACTATTATTGTCATTACTATTATTACTGCTGTTATTGCTACAGAGCACACTCAGGACTGGCAGGCACGAGTTTAGAGCATCGCCGGAGGTGGGCTATCTTCTTTTACAAATGTGACCACCGAGGCTCAGGAGTGCGCAGCTGACGCAAGGCTAGAGCTCAGTTGTGAAAGAGCCTGGATCAGAGCTGATTTCGGTTAGCCCAGGGGTGTGGGCAGAGCCTGGTCTCCAGGGTCGGGCAAATAACCCCCGCACAACAGGGCAGCCACACAATGCCATTAGCATAGGCATGCAGGCCCTCCTTTTTTCCTCCCCTTGGCCTCTCTCAGACTCCTTATCTTTCCGTGGCCCCTTCCTGATGTTTGTGTTGGAGCTTGTTCCTCTGAGGCTTTAACTATTCCTGCTGCCTGAAACTTCCAGATTCTTGCAAGGCTAAATCCTCACCGATTTCAAGTCTTGACCCGAATCTGACCTTTTTGAGGAGGCCTTTTGGTACCGCCTTTAGTACCGCCGTCTGCCTCGACACACCGTGCACCCCAGCCCCCTTCCTTCTCTTTTTGCGGTAGCCTTTATCAAACTCACTGTCTGCCTTCGCCACTAGAACATAAGCTGGTTTCCTGGTGTACTCCAACCAAGTGTGCAGAAGAATTCCTGGTCACAGCAGATGGTGGAAATGGAAATTGGACAAAGCTGTTCTTGATGCTCACCAGCTCGGGTTGTAAGAACCTCAGGGCAAGGATGGTGTCCCTGCCATAGGTCCGTGGTGCAGTGCCCAGCACTGAGGCAGGCCCTCAGGTTCAAAGTCAACTCTAATCTGCATACAATGTCAGGGGAGGAGGTCTTGGGGATAACTTGTTTTCCCTACTTCTTTACGTTTTTATTTCATTTCTAAATGTTCTGGAATATGGAAATAAATTAAGCTTTTGTAAAATAAAAGTCTGTGTGGAGCAGAGGACCCCGGTGTGGCTTGCTTTGTGACATTATCCAGAGCATAACCAGTACAGGGAGAGAGCCTGGAAAACTCAGGGCCAAGGACAGGAAACCAGCCAGGCCCCTCTTGCTTCAGAAAGAACAGGCTCAGAGAGACTTTGAGAAATCATAAGACTGTTTTCAAGCATGTGAAAGAATGTGCTGATCGGCAGTGTTCCATCTCTACAGGTGACAGAACAAGCAAAAATATGCCTATTTCTGAGTATAACAGAGTTTAGTGAGATTTAGAAAGAATGTCTTCTTCCTTAGAAGGAGTTGAAAAACCAGCAGAAGAAAACCAGGGGAAATTAGAGACGTAAAATATCTTCTGCTTCAAAAAAAGCAAGTCAAATAAAGCTCTGACACTCAACAGGACAAAGATGATGCTCCTTCTCCCAGTTCTTATGGCTTCTAAACATAGGGTCGTACAGCGGTAAGCAAATAAAGTGGCTGGGAGCCGAGGCTTAGACGGAGACTGCTTGGGTTCAAACCTGCCACTTCCTAGCTGTGGTGTCAGGCAAGTTATTTAACCACTTGTGCCTCAGTTTTTCTATCTTTTAAAGGGGTGATCATCACACCAACCTCCTAGGAACACTTGGGATCAAACAAACACATCTGTATGAAGACCTGGCAGGTAGCAATAAAGAACAAAGCCAGGTACCCAGGAAGCACTCTTACC
The DNA here is from genome assembly GCA_007922815.1 of Macrotus californicus. Classification (NCBI taxonomy): domain Eukaryota; kingdom Metazoa; phylum Chordata; class Mammalia; order Chiroptera; family Phyllostomidae; genus Macrotus; species Macrotus californicus. Next base: position 23,128 of record VMDR010007360.1, on the reverse strand, counting down.
ATTCAGGTATGGTCAAGTTAGAAGTCCTTAAAGGTATATACGTCATTTTCCAGAGGTAGACAGCCGCAATAGGGACCAAAGGGTAGTCCTAGTTGAGACAGAAGCTACAAGGAGACACAAGAGATCTGGAAACTGGAGGATGGTCCGCTTGGGGGAAGGTGGCTGCGAGAGGATGGACAACTGGGAAGGGAGGAAGGAAAATAAGCAGGAGCAAAACCTTCCTGACAAATCTTAAACCCGTTTTCTTTGATCTTGAGGGAGGAGGGGCCTAGTATGTGCCAGGCAGGGTGTGGGTGGGAGATGCGACCCTCACACACCTCCACCAGGCCGGCCTAACCAGCGCCAGCCCACAGGTCCATCTCTGTTAGCAAGGCCAGCTGTAACTCTGACAGTAACTGTCCACTTGTGAGCAGGAGCAGGCAGAGCTCTTGGAGTGCCTTTTCACACATTAGCTCGTTCAATCCCTCACAGTGCACTCGGGGCTGTACTGCTAAGGATACAGCTGAATCAGCTGAGGCTGAGCTCCAGGAGTGCAGGACAAAAGGGACCCTTCCAGCCCAAGGTGGGCTTCTATCAGGGAAAGAGTCCAAACTCAAGCCCTGCCAAACCCGTGGCCAGGCAGCTGCCAGAGTCAGCCTGTTACAACACAACCCAGATCCCATCACAGACTCTCCGAAGGCCAGCCCCCAGGCCAAGCACAATTGCTCCCTAGCTGAAGTTTCTGTTTAACACCGCTACTCCTGGCCTCAGAATCCTGGGAGGAGCTCCTCTGATAGGATCCATCGGCAGCATCTCCTATCCTGTGGTGTGGGCATGTGAAGCACAGACAGGGGGAAACCCACCATGGGTATGCGAGGCAAGACCCCACAGAGGTCCAAGTCCTGGAGACAACAGGCCTTAGAGACGCCTGGTTGTTGCTTTAGTTACCTAAGGAGGACGATCATCACCTCAGGGCGGCCACAGAGGACGAGGTCAGGCTCACCCCCGACTGCCCTTTGCACGCAAGCAGAGACAGGAAGCAAGGCCACTCCCTGTCCGGGCCCGTTGTCCTCTGGATGTCCTACTCCTGGCTATCCCAACACTTCCTTCTCTCTGGCTGGTCTCCAGACCATCCTGGTGCCATGACACCATCGTGGGATCTCCATGAAGGCTGTGAGTGCCTGGCGCACAGCAGGCTGTAGTACATTTGTGAGGACCAGACATAGCTGGACCCAACACTTACCGTGCACGGCGTGGGGGCTGAGAACACAATGGACAGGAGCTGTCTGTCTTCTCATCGCCGCTCTGACATCTGCTAGATGATGACTTGGGCAGCCTTCAACCTTCCAGAATCCTGGTTTCTGCACTTGTGAAAATGGGGTAACAGTACCTCCTTCACAAGGGTGATATGAGTGTTAAGCAAGCCCTCTAGTAGTAAGCACTATTAATTAGCACTATTATATTTAGCTGCATGATATTGGGCCATTCACATCTCTGAGCCATGGTTTTTTGTTCTTGTAAAGTAGGGATACATCTGTCTCACAGGGTAATCAAGAAGACTGAAAGAGAATATTGTGTGGAGAGGACTCAGTGCACATCTTGGAAAGCAAAGGGTAAGACATCAACTATTCACTGTGTTTCATTCCATTCTTTCAGGTCTTGCTAGTTGAGTGACCCACTGGCCGGATGTGTGAATTAATATTAGTAGTCCCGGTAGACACTCTAGAGAAGACAGAATTGCTCTGAGCCTCCCTTGCTAAGGACATATCGTGACCAGCTCCCAGACACAGTATTTCCCAACTTGTTTACATGCTTAATCTTCCTCAGAATCGAGTCATGTGTGGCTATTTTTTCATTGGAGAAATGGTCCAGAGAACCTCCCTTTCCAGCTCTGTGCCTGAGCAGGAGACTTCAAAACCCTACCCTCAAGGAGGAACCAGCGGAGGTATTTCAGACACAGCGCGTTAGTGAGGGAATGTTTGGAGGCAAGGCCTGTACCAGTTAGCAAATGCCAAAACAAAGCAGAACATCTCACTTGCTCCTTGTCCATAAGCCAAGTCTTCCATATGCTGGCGGAAAGGCCCTGGCAAGCCTGGCAGAGTGGTGGATAGTGGTGGTGGATCTATGCACCAGGACCTCAGGAAGGGAAAGATTGCAGTGAATGCCCCCTCCCAGCTCCAAAGAGTCCCATGCTTGGAGCAAGAGGGAGATGGACCTGCAGTCATCAGTGCTCAGTTCCAGATCAAAAGGGATGTCAGTTAGGTGGCAGCTTCTCCCTGAACGTGGCCTTTATCACACCCGCTGGACACGGAACCCAGAATGGGGTCCCATGTGGACAAAGGGCTTTCACTTCCTTTTACATTTTATTTACACACACAAAAGCTTAGAGAAAAAAATTAAATTAAATGTTTTGGTTATACATTTACTAAACCACTTTAACTGAAAAGAACCAGCTTATGTACTACTAAGACAAGAAGAGATCACAGAACTTAAACCTCTCCCTCGGTTGGTGCTTTGTGGATCAGGCATGATTCTTTTCCCAAGGCTTTGTCTCCCCTAATCAAAATACCACGGGTATCTTCAAAATGGACCTAAACCTTCGGTGTAAGCTGCCCATTGCGCCATTGTCCAGCAAGTATTTATTGAGCGCTTAGTATGTGCTAGGTGTGGGACTGGACAAGAGGCGTGAACAAAATGGACCGTGCCCACGAAGAGCTCCATCTATCCAGGACAAGCAAAGGACTTTGGCCACCCAAGTTCTGGTTATGTCTATCATGAAACACGCTGCAGAGGTCGGGTCCTTATTTTATATTGATGACGTAACAGTTAAAATGTAAGAAAAACCTTGAACAGTCCCTGCCTATAACCTCACTGCCTTAGCAGAATGATTTCCATTCGCCTTTTCCTCCGGCCCCAACCCACGACATACGCATTGTGGTTTCAGACAGCAGCGGCGATCACAACCCACTTACCAGATAATATTTTCCCACCATCTACATTTTACATTTTTACATATTCCTGCCTAGTCTTCATAATTAGTTTTTTCAAAAGGCTACCTGCTATTCTATCCTGGTTCCTGTGCCAGAATTACAAATTATTTCCCCATTGTTGGACCTTCTCCTTTTGGGGGGTGGGGGGGACGATGTGGAAAATAGCTGTGTTCATGGACTCAGCAATGACTTTGGAGTGCCACCCAGCGCCTGTGCTAAGAGCACCAAGGGCCCAGGGGACGACCAACCAACTTGGGTCATCATAAAGATCAAGGTCCCATTGGCCCCTAAAGTGCCAAGGAACATCAGCAAACCATTTCAGTAAAATGAAAGGATTCCTTGGAAGACATACAAAGTGAATTACACTAAAAAGCCCCAGCCAAAGGGAATCAAGTCTGAGGGGCCCCGAAGAATTCTCCATTTTCAAAATGACCAAAGGAAAGTGTTTGAAGAAGTCCCAGCTCCCAAGTTTCAGTCACAGCAGAGCTGAAACTACCTCCACACAAAGTTGTATTTCTAAATGGCGACTCCTCTGATTCATTGGTGACTGAGAGAAATCCCCTTCATTTCAGAATGTCCTCCCTAGCCCTTCTGACCAGCCGGGAAGTCCCAGACTCTCCTCCTGCTGGCGGGAGAATGAAGCCAGCTCCGTGCTCAGGGTGGCAGAGCTGCTGCGTGGGCCGGCCTCTCTGGACCTTTCGCCTCGGCACTTCTCACTCCAGACAGGGTGGGAAAGCAGCCTAGGAGGGGAACCGAGGCTTGGATTTCCTTGTTAACTAAGTGTTCCACTGCTTCCTTAGAAATAAAAGAATGCACATTCACTTACTCTACCCCAAGACTGTCTTTCCTGCAAAACCCCATTCTCTGGTAAACCCCTACCTCAGCTGTCAGAAACTGACATAGAGGGAAAAAAAAAAAGATGCACAGCCCAGCTGAAAACTCCAGGTCTCAGGCAGCCTGGGGCAAGTTGATGAGTTTGTGGGTTCTCCTTCTGCCTCGATATTCTGAGGCCCAGCTGTGTGCAGAGTGGTACAGTAGGAGGGATAGTTACTGGTCAGATTTGCCCTTCTGGAAGCTTCCACACGGCAGAATTCTTTATCATTTTCCCTCCAGGACCAGCTTCCTTTGGGGGACTTGGCGGAGCACTCACCACATAGGATTGCACTAGGTTGGGAAGGGCAGTTCACTTGCCCCTATAGAGCCTTGAGCCCTGAGGGCAGGCACAGGTCTCACAGTGACAGTTTGGTCAATACCCTGGAATCGGTGACTCAGGAGCCCCCTCTGGAAGCTTCGTCCCCTTCCTGCCTTTACTAGATAGGGGATCCAGGACAAGTCACATCCAGATCCAGTCAGGACCAGGTGATAGGAGGACAGCAGTACCCTCTCCACCAGTACAGGGCTACACACTGAGCACACTAGGCAACGTGGTTGGAATTTCTCTGACTTCAAAACATTTCAGAAGATGCAATCTCCCACTAGACACAGCTAAAGGGAGAGGGTTCCCCAATGGTAGGTACTCAGTATGCACCTACCACTGAATAAATGAATACTGAATAAATGCAGGTCTTTTTTCTTGGCAAACCCCAGGAAGTGGGGATAAGGAGCAGCTGCAGAGATTCTGCAAACCACAGCCAGAAACGGCCTATCCGAGAAGCCCAGAAACACTAGCACCTGGTTCTCAAACTCAGCTGAACGCTGGGGAGCCACAGCTTTAAGAAACCCGGATGTTAGAGGGATGGGCGACTGCAGCAAAGTCAAATGGCCATGGCAGAATCTAGGCGATGAGTATTTGGCTATTCACTGTCGAATTCTTTGAGTTTTGCTATATATATGAACATTTTCACGATGCAGCATTGGAAAGAAAATCCCAGTGCCTGGTCCCACCCCAGAGAGGGATTGAATTGGTGCAGGCTGCACGTCAAGAGCTGAAAGAGCTCCTAAGTGGTTCTGCTACGCAGCCAAGGTTGAATCCCTTTGCTCCGATGTGTGCCAAGTGCGGTTCAGACCAGCACAATCAGCATGACCTGGGAAATTATGAGAAATGTGAATTTTGGGGTCTCAACCCAGATCTGGAGAATCAGAAATTCTGGGAGTAGACCCAACAATTGTTATTTAACAAACAAATGCCTTCTGGTGCACGCTAGCTCAAGTTAGTGGTCCTCAAACTTGGCTGAGGAATTGGGGCAAGGGGAGTAAACAAGCCCTGACTGGTGTGGTGGCGTCCCACACAGCAAAGGGTTGCTGGTTTGATTCCCAGTCAGCCTGGGCTGTGAGTTTGGTCCCCAGTTGGAGCGCATGCGAGGGGAGCCAATCAATGTTTCTCTCTCACCTCCGTGTTTCTCTTCCTTTCTTTCTCCCTCTCTTCCCCTCTTTCTAAAAATAAATAAAATCTTTTTTAAGATAAATAAACAAACAAGATTCCAGAACCAGCCTCAGACCTCCTAATTAGGCCCCAGAAATCTGTGCAGTCACGCCTCGGTACTCGTCAGCTTCAGAACCTGTCAAACCCAGTACTCGCCGCATTTTGATGAGAAAAAAGGTTCCAGCACATGGTGCTTGCTTGGGACTTGTCACACATGCTAGAACTTACAGAAGTCATGACACCGTCCCACAAGAGAAAATTTCTTACAGGAAACATTCCTTCGGTACACGCCCGTTTCCGCACTCGTCAGGAGCTCCTTCAGAAGTTCTGGAACAAATTATCGATGAGTACCTAGCTACCACTGTATGCTGTCTTGTAAGTTCCCCAGTGACTCCGATGTTAACCAAGGTTTGGGCCCAGCCTCTCTTCGTGCCAGTCTGGAGCTGAGCTCGTCAGAGGGCCATGGCCAAGGCTCACAGAGTCCCAGAGAAGGAGGTGAGTAGGACCCAGTCTCCTGGCTCCTTGCTCCACAGCTCTCCGCACTCACTGTGTTTGCTCATTCTTTCTGTAGGTCAGGTGGTCTTGTGGGAGCCCAGGCTTCCAGCTCCCTTTCTGTAGCCTCCTACTTCTCAAACCTGGCTGTGCATTGGGGTCACCTGGAGCTTTAAAAATTCCAGAAAGCTTTCTCTGAAATAAGGAGGGTACAAGAAACGTCCTCTGGTATCATTCCATCTGTACTGCAACCTCCTCTCTCTCTGGCCTGCACCCAGCCTCTGACCAGTGGGTGAGAAGGGAATTCTGTAGCTGCCTACTCATCGCTAATTTTGCTCAACCCGCTTTATGAGCCAGCTGCATTTATGGAATCCAAGCATGAGAAGCAGGGCTAGCTTTCTGCTCTGACGTCAGCTGGCCCCATATCATTACCTTGGTTCCATGAAGTCACCAAGGAGCCTAGAAGAGTCATTAAAAGGAGTGACTGGTATGGAATTCCTCACCTTCCTTGTCTAAAAAGACTCAATTAATAGTGTCCCCAAAATAGTACTGTGAGAGGTAACTGGAAAAGGGGGCGGGGAGAAGATGAGGCAGGAGAAGGACTAAAAACTCTGGGGAAGGAGAAGTTCCTCAGACTAAGTACAAGGCAAGAGGCTCAACATTAACAGAGGAAAAGGGCCCAGCCTGAGCCAGGAGCCATAGAGGGCATCCACTGCCCTCAGGGCAATCCGATGGGACCTGGGACATTCCCTCCTCCTAGGATTGTCACCAAGTACCAGAGCAAGGAGCTAACAAGATGGTGGTGATCAAAACGGGTCAGGGTCCCCATTGAACAGGTGAGGAATCCCAGGCTCAGAAAATGAAGCATGTTGTCCCAAGTCCGATGCCAAGCAGAGAGGGGACCAGCTCTGTCTCCAAAGACCGAGCCCTTTCAGCTTCTAAGTAGCCAAGCTGAGATCAGACTCCAGGTCCGGTGCTCTTTCCCCAGAGCTGCTGTGGGATGATGCAGGAAGTTCTCCGAGTTCCTAACGAAAGTCATAGCCAAAAGCCCTTCTCGCAATCGGGGACCTGACGGCGAAAGCTCCACTTTTGGAGTCCCCAACACCCAGCCTCCCGCCCCCACCCCCCCAACACACTACCTGGCAGCCTTCCCAGCATTGAGTCCGACTCTTCCTTTCTCAATTGTTCCCAGAGCCTTGGTCTGGGTCTTTCTCGGCTGATATGACTACGTTCTAAAACACAAGGATTGGCCTGGTGACTTTTTTAAAAATGGACCTTATTGTGTCCCAAACCAAATCCCCCACAGGAGAATCACTAGTGTATGCCAGGAAAAGGCAGGGAAGTTTGGACTTCTAGCCACTCACTCTTCTCTGGCTCCTGTCCCTGTCCTTGTCCCTGTCCCTGTTGGAGCTGGGCTACCAAGGACTAAAACTGAGCAGGAGGTTGGGTTCCTTAACACCTAGCAAAGTCAGGGAAAGCTTGAGTCTTTACATACAATGGGACCACCTTCAGGTCAGCTGATAGTCCGGTCCAACGGAGGGCTCAGAGATTGTTGCTAAAGGTCTGCCCAGCCCCCAAAGCAGAGATGTTCAGCCAGCCTGGCAGATCATGCAGGAGGGGCAGGGCAGCCGGGCGATGAGGCGACGAGAATCCCACATCCTCAGTCCTTTTTGCGCGAGGGTTCACTGCTTACATTTGTGACTTGGTAAAAAGAGCACTGAAATGAAATGCAGGAGATGGTTTCACCTATCAATCCATTCATCTATTTATTCATTCTCATTCATTCATTTATTCATTCATTCACTCATTCAATAGATAGTTTTGGCACATCCGCTATGAGCCTGGCACTGCTGTTTACAAGAACAGTGGAGAACACGGGAGACACAACACCCCAAGGGGTGCAGTTAGGGTTGTCTCAAAGGAGTTCATGCCCCTCAAAGTGTTCTTAACTCCCAAGGCAGTTAAGATACCCCTAAGACACTGATAAATCCTCTTCTCAGAAAAACGACAGTAACCACAAAATTATACACATAATTTTAGAGGTTTTAGTGAACGCTCAGAGTTAGACCTCCCTGTCTTCTACCTAGGACCTTCCACCAATTCTCCAGGACACTGTAGGATTTCCCTACTGTAGGCTGCGGTGTCTCCACCTATACCGTGAATTTTCTAGACTCCCTTCACCAGATAGTCTCTGATGTACTCTCAGATCTCAGAGATCAGTCATTTCAGAAGCTCTCCCTGCCCCCAGGTTTCAGAGAACTGGCCTGTTGCAGAGAGATTAGGAGAAAAGCAGATAGGACCTTAAAAGTTCTTGAGGGCAAAAGAAGGTGGAAGGCGCAAAGCATTGTCCTTAACAAAGACAGAGAGAAAGAATTCTGGGTCCCAGCCCAAGGTACACACAGTCTTCTCCCAGGGCAAAGGCTGTCTGGAGAGCGCAGTGATAAGTTCCTCTGGAAAGCTTAGCTTTGGTGACACCCAGAAGCCCCCCCTTCCATCAGAGGAATTCCCAAAAGGCTGAGGTCATCAAATTCATCCATGCATTCAAACAGATAATTACTGAGGAAGGCTCCAAGATACCAGGTAAATGACCCAGAGGAGGTCGCTGACCTCACGGGCTTCCTTTTTAGGGGGGCAAACAGCAGACCACTCACATGTAAAACAAGCAAGAGCATTTTCGGTAGTTATAAAGCAAGAGGAAAATAAAACCGGCAATGGGATAATTAGGGGCAGGGGCTACTTCACATAGGGTCCATAGAAAAGGTAAAGTTCGAGGTTAGAATGACAACTAGCCAGCCAGGAGAAGAAGGGAGAAGGCCTTTCCAGGCAGAGTGAACAGCAAGGGAAAGGGGCCTGCGGTGGGAGAGAACTTGGCAAAGCAGTGAGGGGGAAATGTAGGCTCTGGTGTCTGAGAGGCAGTGGGGTTACACCAGGTGGAATCTTGTAGGTGAGAAGGAGCTAGAAGCCACCGGAAGGTTTTCCAAAGAAAGAATAAATGACCTTAAGACCCTAGGGGGTGTCCCCCCACCTTAACTCTTGGACCTCACTCTTTCCCTCTCTCCCCACAGCCACACTGACCTCCTTGCTTTTCCACAAACACTCCAGGCCAGTTGCCTTGTGTCCTTTGCAATGGCTATTCCCTCTGCCTACAACACTTCCCCCCAGACACCCACATGGCTCACCCCTCCTCTGTCAATCTCTGCTCAGATGATACCCTCTCAGTGAGCCTTCCCCACCTCCAAACTTATCACTGCGACTGCTCAGCCAGCACGCACTGCCTCCCTCCTCACTTGCTTTATCTCCGGAGTACTTACCATTTGCCAGCACATCAAACCACGTACATATTCGTTTGTTTACTGTCTGACTCTCCACGAGAGCAGGGATTTCAACTGTGCTTTGGTCGCTGACCCGCAGTACCCAGGACAGGGCCCGGCACTAGACGGTGTTCAGTAATATTTCAGGAGTGAATGAGGCACTCCAGAGGCAACTGCAGTGGCTCAGACACAAAAGAATGGTGGCCTGTGACAGGATGATGGCAGAGTGGGTGGAGGCCAAGGGCAGGGAGAATTCTGGGATGTTAGGCCGAGCAAGTCTAGGGCTGGCCGGTCCCCTGCCCACGTGCTCTGCACTGCCCCCGACACGTTAGGCCTACGGAGCCACAAACACGGGGACCCCAGTCTCAAACCTGCGTGTCTCCTTCTTGCCTCTTTTTAGCATCACATCTGAACAAGATCAGGGGCCAAAAAAATAAAACCCTTATTGTCAAGACTAAACCCAGAACCCCCAAATCTCCTACAAAATGTAAATAAGTAGCCACTCTAAATTTATGTAGAACTTAATATATTGTTTTCACTTTCATTCTGTTTTTTTTAGATATAATTTACATACCATAATATTCACCCTCTTAAAGCGTACAATTCAGCGGGGGGTTTTAGTGGATCAGCAACCATCACCACTAGTACCTAATTCCAGAACACCTGGGTCTCCCCAAAGGACACCCCTGTACCCATTAGTACTCACTCCTGTAAGATACCTCACAATGGCACGATAATTATTTGGAATTAAAATCACCTAAGAAGCAGCAGGAGCAGGAAGAGCTCTCTGACCCTCCTCCGTCTCTCTAAGTTCAGGACACAAATCTCCCCGCGATAGGTGCCCTCCCTGCTGCTGAGGGCCGAGGGACGACTTTATCGCAAGAGTTGTAAAACCCAGAGATGACAAAGCCTGTATAAACTAACCTTGCGGCTCCTTTACTAATTTACCACCCAAGCCCCAGGCTTGCTTGGAGTCCTTGCCAATGAGTACTAACTTTCTTTGCTGTGTCTCAACAAATTCACTGTTTCTTTGTCTAAAAAGCATTACAGGGCACCTGGCTTGATCATCTCTCTCAGCCTCATTTTATGATCTGAATGTGACACTATGGCTTTCCTCCGTGCACAGATTAACTTGGTTTTTCTCTTGTCACACTAATCTTGTGTCAATTTTGTTCTCTTGTAAACAGTCCAACCGTAAGCCTGAAACATGGTAGAGGGGCAGTTCTCCCCTCCCCGGCACTCCCCACTCCGCCCGCCCCTGGGCCAGGCAACCACCCATCTACATTCTGCCTCCACGGACTTGTCTGTTCTGGACATTTCCTGTAAACTGAATCACACAATGTGTGGTCTTTTGTGACTGGCTTCTTTACTGAGCATAACGTTTTTGAGGTTTACTCATGTTGAACACATTGTCGGTACTTTGTTCCTTTTTGCGCCCAGTGACATTCCACCACATGGCTGTACCTCATTTCGTTCATCGTTCACCCACTGATGGACGTTTGGGTTGCTTCTGCAGTTCGGCTCTCATGGTAATGCTGCTCTGAATATTCACATACAATCTCTGTGTGAACATATACTGTATTTTCAGTTCCCTTGGGTAAATCCCCAGGAGCAGAATTGCTAGGTCATATGGTAATACAACATTGAACTTTGTGAGGAATTGCCAGACTGTTTTCTAAAGTGTCACCTCTGTTATCACCCCCACTTTGCTGATGAGGAAACTAAGGCGAGGAGGAAGTGAGGAGATTTGTTCATCTTCACCGGCTTTTAAAAAAAAATTAATCAATATATTTTTAGAGAGAGGGGAGGGGAAGGGAAGGAGAAAGAGAGGGAGAGAAACATCAATGTGTGGTTGCCTCTTGCGCACCCCCAACGGGGGACCTGGCCCCGCAACCCAGGCATGTGCCCTGACCGGGAATTGAACCTGTGACCCTTTGGTTCACACGCCAGCACTCAGTCCAGTGAGACACACCAGCCAGGGCCATATTTACCAGCTTTGGAACGGTGGACCAAGGGGCACTGATGGGCTTGCTCCTGAAAAGGTGTCCTCTACTTCCATTTGTCCATTTTTAAAACTCCCGAGTGACTTCTGTGTGCTAGGTGCTGGGATGCCTCTGAGACCGAGACAAACACAACCTTTGCCCCTCGGAGGCAGAGACAGACAATGTCTGTGGGGAAGCAGACAGCGAGCAACGACTACACCTTCAATGAGTGTGATGGTGCTCTGCAGGAGGAAGCACAGTGTGACCTACCCTGTCCTTTGTGTAGTGAGTCTGGGCTTGGAGCCAGCCTGCCCAGGTTCAAATCCCTGCTCCCCATGGACTGGCTGTGGGATCAGCCGGCCAAGCTCCCGAACTCCCTCCCTACATCTCTGTTCCTCATCTAGAAAACAGGCAGAGCAGCAGTACCTAATCTGAGGGATGGAAGGTGGGTTTGATGCATCAAAACCTGTAAATCACTTAAACCCTGGCCCAGGTAAAGCCCAAATAAATACTAGCTGCTGAGGTTGCCCTTACACTACACCTTACCCATCACTCAGGGGTGTGAGTCCTGGCCCATCTGACTTGCACTGCTTCCCACCGCATTTCCCCGCACTGCCCCTACACACTCCGGACAGAATTAACCTGAATCCCCACAGGGCTCTGTTCCAGCATCTGCAGTTCAGCTCATCTGGTCTGATGCTCCAGTTAGAGTTCCTGAACGCCAGACTCCTCGTTGTACAGAGAAGGAAATGCTTTTTTTATCTATTTATCTTTTCTTCTTAACTAGATTGTGAGCAACTTGAAGCCAGACTCTTTCACTCTGATACTGCTAAAAAGAAAAATAAATTGGCGAGAAAGGGAAGTGGAGACAGAGTCATAGTGGGTGGTAGGGCCACAGGCTCTGGAAGCAGACAGACCCGGGTCTTAAATCCTGCTCCACCACCTCCAGCCACCTGACCCGGGCAGGCTGCCGAGATCCTCGGAGGCTCTCTCCTCATCTGTGCAATGCAGGTAGGGGCAGCTGCCTCTTAGAGCTGTGGCGGGGTCTGCAGTGAGCTCAGTGCCCTGCTCGCGAGGGTAGACACCCGCAGCCCAGGGTGGCCACCAGCCTCGTCCTGGCAGTGCTGCCGAGGAGCGGGAGCCCTGCCTGGGCGGCATGCCCAGCAGAGGCAGCCAAGTACAGGAAGTACACAAGGTCAAAAATGAGCTCTCAGAGATGTCCTTTGATCATTATCGTGCACATTGATTGGGTTGAATGGAACAGAATTTGCTGTTGGGGCTATTTTCCTCTCCTAACCGCATAGATGGTTCCTTTGTTATTTTTATGAAACACAACAGGAACAGAAAGCATTCATTTAGCTGTGCGTCCAGAGAACTATGAAGAAGCGCGGTGATTGTGTAACTCCCGAACTGCCATGCCGCATCATCAGCCCACTAACTCCTAAACCATACTCTGCCCCTGAGAAGTTTCCTGGGCTGGCTTCAACACTTACTTAAGAGTTACAGCAGAGGATCTTAAAAAATTCTTCCCACTCGATGATGCAAAGGTGATCACACATCGGCAGTGCGTGTCCCATGTTTAATCTTCCGAAGTTTGCGAGGAACGATAAATAACACCTTGGCCTTTGAAAGGTGCCTTTTCTTCAAGTGGGTTTCACTGAGGATGAGATGCTGCTTATTTCTATCAAGAGCAGCCGCAGAATTTTTCTATGGCAATGATAGAGAATCCAAAAATAAATGTATAAATATATATTTTATTATTAAAAACATCATATAAATATTATATATTTATTAAATATTTAAAATATTACATAAATATTGTGTACTTATTAAATATTTATTCAAAATAAATATATAGCCCTGGCTGATGTGGCTCAGTGGATTGAGCGCCAGCCTGTGAACCAAAGGGTCCCCAGTTTGATTCCCAGGCAGGGCACATGCCTGGGTTGTGGGCCAGGTCCCCAGTGGGGGGCGCATGAAAGGCAACCCATACACTGATGTTTCTCTCTCTCTTTTTCTCCCTCCCTTACCCTTTCTCTAAAAATAAGTAAATAAAATCTTTTTAAAAATAAATATATAAAATATTTATATATATATATATATAAACAAAGTGGCTTTCCATTTTTTTCAGTTGCAATTCTAAGAGGCAGCAGCTATGTGGGGGAAGGTTATTGTCCCTGAGAGTCTCATTGGGCTGGTACCTGAGCTCACTGGAGCGCCAGAAAGAGGCCATGGCAGCTCCTGCTTCCTGTGCATTTTGTATTCAGAGGCATTAAAAACCAGGAGAATTCTGCACAAAAGGAGCTCCCAAATATAATTCTAAATTCAGAAAAATCTCACTCGTTTTGGCAGAAGTGGAGCTGGAATTTACCCTTATTAGGGCAAGTGAACTGCGCATTAATGATTTAACAAGTTCTGCTAGGACCCCAGTTTAGTTCAGGGACGTGCTAATTATAAACCATTCTTATCTGGAGTCCTTTTTCAGATACTCTCTAAGACAGACTTCTCATCAATGAGTTTTCGATTTGACGGTGAAGTCACACACAGACTGAAGGCATACGGCACAGGGAATACAGTCAATAATAGTCTGATAACTATAGCAGGTGACAGGTGGGCACCGGAAATACCAGGGGGACCCTTTGGAAAGTGTATGATCATCTAACCGCTATGCTGTACACTTGAAACTAATACAAAATGATATTAAACATAAACTGTACTTGAAAAACAAAATTAAAAAATAGGTCGGTGGAGACTACAACTGGGCAACACAGAAGAAATGGAGAGAAAACAGAGGAGAGGAAGGAACTGGCCCACGCTGAGCTGGTATTTAACAGACACGAATCAGACTTGGAGAGAGAAAGTTGGGGACGGTGCCAAATCCACACACTCCTACATATACCACGCCATCCTGCCCACACCAGGCCTCCCAGGGCTTTGCCCCAGACCCTTCGTAATGACAAAGTTTCTGAATCAATAACCAGGACACACAACTGAAGGGACATGGCACATCTGAAACGAACACTGACTCAGAAGATCCAGCTCTCCTGAAACCCAGTCTCAGACACCTGCAGCCTGAATTACCTTTGGGAGGGAGTCAGAGCCACACTAGAAGCACCCTCCCCACCCTTCCCTCCTTTTCAGGCAGAGGCAGTTGGGAGAGCGTGGGTGATCCTCTGCTTATTTCCAGTATGTCCCTTTTGTCACCAGCAGCCCCTTCACCATTGCCAAGGGGCATCTGGGGAGAGGAGTCTGTCCTGGGCTGCCCCCGTCACGCTTAGAGGAGGCCATTTTCAGGTACCCCAGGCATGAAAGCCTTCAGCCACCTTCCTTTCAGATTTCAGCGCGGTGGACACTGTGTGGTAGCCACGATTTGGTTCTTGTTAAAATCCTCAAACCCTCCTCTGCTTGAGGAGAGAGGCTTGGATCCAGAAGAAGTTAGAAGACCCTTTGTAACTTTCCCAGGTCATGCCTCAGGGAGAAAATAGTGTCTTCTGCAGTGGAATCAAGAATTCAGAGGGAGGGTGAGAACTGGGGAGAACTAGATACCTCTGCCACCTTTGGTACATGTGGCATCCTGTGCTTATTTCCACCAGTCAGGCTCCCCGGTGTGGTGTGGAACCAGAAGTGTGGCCTCCCCTCCAACCACTTCCTCCTTTCCAGGGTACATGGTGACAGGGAGGGGAAAGGGCAGTAGACTAAGCCAGCAGGGATCTGGGGGCCTGGCCTTGCCACCAGCTGTGCCGTGGGTCACGGGGAATTCATTCCATGTCTCTAGCTTTATTTCTTCTTCCTCCAAACATGGGGTTTCCACACTTTGGGTGAGAACTCCTGGAATGGGGTGCAGTATTCAAATGTTACGTGGACATTCTTCTGGGAAGAAGTGCCTGTGCCTTTCGCCAGGGGCTGAAAGAGTGTCCCAATCTCATGTGGATAAAAGGTCACGACTGAGGGCCCTGTCCTCTGACTCTGGGCGGCATGGTGGCCATCTCCTGGGCTTGCCATCTGACAAAGTTTTATGCAGGTTCTCACTGCAGTGACTGTCCACTCGTAGCTCAGACATTGCCAGGGCTCTCCGACCCACTCCGGGACCCCTGCCGCCCACAACCATGACCCTTTTGTTTAACCAAGTCTTGTTTGGGCTGTAGAACCAAGAGGTCAAGTTTCCCATGGTGACACTGCCACCTCT
The DNA here is from genome assembly GCA_007922815.1 of Macrotus californicus. Classification (NCBI taxonomy): domain Eukaryota; kingdom Metazoa; phylum Chordata; class Mammalia; order Chiroptera; family Phyllostomidae; genus Macrotus; species Macrotus californicus. Next base: position 7,826 of record VMDR010007360.1, on the reverse strand, counting down.
CTCTGACTGCTCACCAGTGCGCTTGCCTTCCACAGGGTGCATGTTACCGGGGGCAAGGGGAGAATGGACCCCAAGGACACTGTTGTGAGCTGTGGGGTTGACAGTCTAGCCTCTTCTCTATCCAAGACCTTCCTCCTCAAGCAGAGGAAATGTTCAGGATCTTAACGAGAACCAGACCACAGTGACCCAGTGGCCCAGGGGGTTTGCCCTCACTGAAATCTGCAAGGAAAGTAGGCCAAAGGCTTTTGCATCCAGGCTACCTGGAAATGATGCCTTTTCCGCATGAGCTCAGCAGCCCAGGAAGTGGGCCCAACCTCCTCCAGCTCCTCGCTGTGCCTCTGCTTCTCGGTTGTTCTACCAAACAGCTGTGGGCCCACGGAGCAACCCAAGACAGCCAGGGAATGAGTGTGAGAGTGTGGAAGCATCATTTCTCATTAACCCATTTGTTTCTGATTTGCCCTACACACTTATACCCGCCCTCAGTGCCAAGTCTTTCTACAGTTGTGATCTCTTCCTACTCTGAGTTCTTGGCTCCAATACCCTCACCAGGCTGTGAGTTCCCTGAGGGCAGGGACTGTGTCTGGGTTGGGTCCCAATGCCCCTGCATCCCCTGCACTGAAGAAGGGCTCTAAAGGAGCACCTGCGGAAATCCGTGGGATGCCCCTGTCCTTTGTCTGGCTGACGCACCAATCACAGGGACGGGCGGAAAGGCGAGAAGGCAGGAAGGAGCCAGGGGTCCACAGAGGCTCAGGGAACTGTCACCCTCCTGCAGTACAGGCCCTTGTTTCCATTCTCTGGGTCACCCCCAACCCAGGGGGTTGACATGACAGAAAGGAAAGCCCCAGCTGGTCACCAATAGGAGGGAGGATGAAGGGGCACTTTTACCAAGAGATGGAAAATGGGGTAAGTGAGCCAGGGGCACCCATGCTAAGGAGAAGGTCAGGTAGCTCTAACCATGATGTGACCTTTGCCCTAAGGCCACACAGGACAAGAGAGCAAGCCTCCTCTGACGGTGCATCTTCACCTGGGTCAGGAGCCCCTTTGGCCATCTGGGGAAGCCTATAGACCCCTTTCCAGAATGCTGCTTTAAAATACATACAAGACACACAGAATTTCAATGAAAACAACCATATTCAATACTAGCAATCAAAATATTTTTAGAAGTATAATATAGTGATATACGTGCAACTTTATGAATGCATCAAATAACGAAACCTGGAGGCAAACCTTGACTTTGAAGTAGGGATGAACTCAAAATGATATTTCAGGGCGCCCCACAACAATCATGAGATGACACGAAAATATCTGTGATTTCTATGGGGGACAGTTACAGGCACTGCTGTGGTTTGACATCCACATTCATAGTGGAAGAAAACGCTCAAATTCAGTCGGAGGTTAGTGAAAATTAAGGTGTAATTTATTCCCACTCAAGATCACAGGCTCCTTTAAATTCTCTCTGTGGAGCTGCAGGATTAAGAATCTGTCACCCGGTCCCTTCCACAGTCATGAGACAATAGCAGGACTTCTAGGGTGGCAGTTCTCACTGGCCACATGTGAGAATCACTAGGTGAGGAGACATGGGCCCCACCTAAGTGGAATCCCTGAGGGTGGCACCCTGCATGCAGGGTTTTCTTGTTGTTGTTGTTGTTGTTTAACTCCCCAGGGGATTTTAGATTCTACTATGCAGCCAGAGTGAAGAGCCACCAGCTCGAGGGACAAGACCAAGGAAAGTGAGCTTCACTGTGTTAGGGGACTGGGCACAAGAGCAAGCCCGAACTCTCCCCCTGAGACTGGAGCCTGGGCATCACTGCCCACTTGTCAAACCTCCACCAATGGGGAGCTGATCCCGGGTCGGGCCTACTTCTGGGCACAGAGAACTCCACAGAGGGAGGCCGTGGTCCACCCGCACCCCTTCTGGCCTTGGGCTGCTGATGCTCTTTCTCAGGTAGAGCCCTCCCTCCAAGCTATCTCACCCCGCACAATTGTACCTGCTCTCTTTTCTGAGCCGCACACCATGGTCCTTCCACAGCCTCTCCCAACCTACCTCACCCACAGGCGACTGCCTCAAAGAACCCCAGGGACACCACTTACACTGGGTTCTATGAAAACGATGCTCCGTGGAGCTGCACAGAGGGAACTGCCCATTCCGATTAGAAGGCAAATTCCTCGATGGCAGCTCTGAGGGCAGCTCCACTCCCCGCTGCCTCTCTGCTTCTAGCACCGACTCTGGCACAGCCTGCAAGTGTTCTAGAGAATTCCTTTCTGTTCTCCACAACTCAGCTCCCTTGTAGAGGAAGGTGTGGGGGAGTAATCATTCTGGACTCTTCCATTCTTCACAACCCATTCGCTTGTTATTCATTTCAATCCACAAATATTTGAGTACCTACTGTCTGTTAGACACTGTTCTAGGGGCTTGAGCTATATCAGTGAAGAAAAGGTACAAATCTTTGCCCTCGTGGAGTTTACAATTTAGCGGGATGGGGGTGGGGCGTGGGTGAGACACGGATATATCGTACCTAAGGAGGTTACACAGTGTGCTAGGGGGAAATGAATGAAGGAAGGAGGTCAGGTGGTAGAAGTGAGATGCACTCTTTTTAAATAATGTGATCAGGGGCGCTCATCTGAGAAGGAGACATCTGAGTGAGCCCTTGAAGGAGATGAAGAAGTGAACCAGTTGGAGGGCTCACCCATGCAGGAGCCTGGAGGCCACTTGCCTCCTCCCAGAAGAAAACAGAGGCCAGCCTCAAACCATGCAGGGACACAGTAAACAGTCTCAGGCCTATCCTCAGGGGGGAACAAGGAAAAAATGGAAGAAGGGGTTTTAGGAACTTGAACTTCAATACCAAGGAGCAAAGAAAATTCAGCTCTTATTGTCTGGAAAAGACATGAGAATGGCATTGGACTGAGAGCCAGGGATAACCAGCCTCCACCCAGCCAAACAATGGGGGAAGTGGGGCTGGAGGAAGTGAAACTCATGAGCCAGAAGCCTTGGAAGGCCCTCCCCACCTAAGCACAGCAGCTCTGGACAGAGGGCTGGATGCCCAGCCTCCAGCCCAGGCCTTCCCACTGTTCTGTCCTGGCCCTGGCACCTTTGGTGGGACACCCATATCACCTGCCCTCTCCCTGTGTTCCTTGAAGTCATCAAGCAGTCCTATGTCAGGGGTTTTGCCTTTGCTCTTATCTCTACCCTAGATCTCTGCCTCCAGAGACCTAGTGTAGAGATCTCTGACATTCACTGTCACTGCAGTCCTGTTCTCAAGTTTTGCCTCAGTGGTCTTCCTTGCCCACCCTGTACTTAAAAAATAGCTCACCACCATTGTCACCCTGTTCCTCTCCATCCCCTACCCTGACTTCCACAGCCTGATGTCATGTTACATGTCAGTGCACTGGCTGTGTCCTAGGGCAGTAGAAAGTGAGCTGCATGGGGCCGGACTGTGTCATGTTCGTCACTGTGTGGGCAAAAAGGAGCCACATATTAACCCGACCAGCTCAGGGGAGGCCTGCAGGGCGGCCTTACACGCTGAGACCTAAAGCAACCACACAGGATGGGTTGCAATGAAAACTTTCTAACTAAAAGCAGGTCATGTCAGGTCCTAGGCTAGAATCTTCCCTAACAAAAGTCCATCTTTGCCTTGACTGAGCCTGTCTATTGTCTTTTTGCATCTATGATAACACATCTTTGGAATGCCCAGATAATTTCCTTTTTTCAGATCCCTCAAAGCACAAGCAGGACACCAGAGGGGAGACCACACATCCCCTCATTGTCATTGTTATCGTGTTAACTGTTGACTGTCAACTACCCTGCACCACCCATGTGGAAGAGGTATGTGTCTATCGTTTTACTATTTTATCTAATCTCAGAGGTCTCCCCTCCCCACTCTGCTTTCTTCCGCCTGCCTAATCTATCACCAATGGATTTCGTGTAACCCCCTTATGCCACCTCTTTTGATGGTAATATATGAAACAAGATGCCAAACCGTCAATTTCCAGAGCATTTCCTCAATCTATTGAGGTTTTCCTTCTGAGCAATTGCTGTCAATTTGACTCAAATAAACTCATATAAATTTTTGTAGGTTTGGACATTTCTTATGGCCCTAATCCAATTGTCTTTTTTTTTTTTTATGGTAGCAGCATGGTTTATTAAGCTGCACCTCAGGACAGGCGCTGGGGCTTTCCTGTGGTGCTCTTGATGTACAACGCCTGGATGTTCTGCCAGTTCTTTCTGAGCAGCGACACCAGGAAATTGACAGCGCAATGGATGTTGCACGGAAGCTCACCATCTGTCATCTTCATGTGGCCACCAGCCTCTGCCAGACACAGCACCTTCTTCATCCGGGACCTAATTGTGGATTTCACTTCACTGACTTTGGCCACCATGTTCTCACTGTGGGTCAACAAGGAAGGGAACTTGCCAGAATTATTCAGGCCTGGGCCCAGGATCCATGGGATCTGCTTGATCAGAGAGTCGGAAGCCAAAAAGGCGTTATACTTCTTGGCCAGCTGCTTGACCAGTTCCTCATTCTTGACTTTCTTCAGTGCCTCGATGTCCATGTGGGGGATGTCCATGGCCTTGGTCTCATCACAGCGCTGCTGGTCCCCCAGAACACACACAGAGAACTCGAGATGGGAAGTGGACTTAAGCCTGGCAGTGCCTGAGAAGCGTTTGTCCTTCTCTAAGGGTCACAGATCTTCAAGCTGATCTGCAGCTCCACCCAGCCTGCACTGGTTCCCAAGTAGGGCTTCTGCTTCCCCTCGTAGGGGGATGTCGAGGGAGACTGTGCTGCTCGTGATTCCTCGCACTGCAAAAACCGGAAAATAGCTCCAATTGCCTTATAAGACGAAAATATCTAGACACGGGGAAGGAGACGTGAGACAGAAGGAGAAGCCCATGTGACCGTGGTGGCAGGGATTGGAGTGATGCAGCTACAAGCCAAGGATGGCAGACCCCCACCCGAAGCTAGGAAAAGAAAAAGGATCTTTTCCTACAGCCTTCGAAGGGAGTGTGGCACTACTAACTCCTAATTTCTGAATTCTAGTCTCCAGAACTGTAAAAAAATTTCTGTCTTCAGCCAGCCAGTTTGTGGAGCTTTATTAGGGCAGCCCTAGGAACTAATGGACCATGTTATCTGGAACTCCAGTCTCATAAGTGGCCAAAGATGGATCACTCCATTTGCTGGGTACCCATCCATGGAGGGCCCCAGCCACAGTAGGCACGTCCCTGCCCTCAAGGAGCTAGTGGGGAACACATGATTTACAGCTTGTTTACAGCTTGCAAAGATCTCCCTGCCCATTCTCGAAACAGCATCTTCCAGAAAGAGGAAGTGATGGACCTGCAGTGAAGCAAACTGACATTGTGAAGGCACATGCTGACTCAGTGGAAAGGGCCTCAAGTCCCGGGCCACAGGATGTCATCACAGAGCAGCACTGAGTAATGCAAACATAACGCCAGTCACGTATGTCATCGCAAATGTCCTCATTACATTTTCAAGGCGCAAAAGAAACAGGTTAAATTAATTTTAATAAAATATTTTATTTAACCCCAAATATCCAACTTAACTTTTCACACATTATAATCAGTATAAAAATTATTGAGGTGGTTTTATTCTTCTTTCATACCAAGTCTTCAAAATCCAGACGAGCACAGCACACGTCTCAGTTGAGACCGGCCGCCTTCCAAGTACTCGGTGGCCGCGTGGGGCTAGAGGACGCCGCGCTAGACAGCGCAGTCACAGCAGCTTCCAGACACACCAGCTGTGCTTAACATAGGCTCACGGACCTGTAGGGCTTTGTCAACGAGCTTTGAAAAGTCCATTAATTTCTCTGAGACAATGGGCTAACATTCGAGTCCATGAGCTTTCCCCTCAGGAGAGGGTTGATAGTTCTACTAGATTTCAGAGGGTCTGGGCTCTTCCAAAGGGTTAAGAACCCCGGCAGTGGTTACAGACTTACAGGCTGAAGTCGGAGCCTAGCTTCTTCCTTCCACAGTCCAGGAGTCTGTGGACAGAGAAGCGGGGTGCCTTATTCAAAGGACCAAATGCTTTGTGATACAGTTTCGACTAAAAGCCATGGTGTGAGGCTCTGTTAGTCCCTCACCCACCCCCCACTGCTCATGTCCCCAGCCCTCAAGGGCAGCTGAGATTCTTGTTGTGACATCAGTAGCAGGGAGGGTGTGGTGGGGGGAACTGAGGTCAGCCAGCAGCAGTTTCCACAGCTTTTTGTGCCTACAAGTGTGTCACATTCTTCTGCACTCATCTTTGATCTCTTACGAGTTTCCGCAGAAAGAACACTTCCTCTTTTTTTTTCCTTTTTTGCTCTTGTCCCATCTTCCTCACCGAGAGCCGAACATCTACGAATCTCCCCCATGCCACTTGGGGAGAGGCTCCCCGTAGAAACACTTCACCCCCCACTCAGGGTGGACCTACACTGAAGTCTCCTTTATAACGGGAGTCCCCAGATCTGGCTGGTCACCAGAATCACTTGGGGAAGGGGGAAGTCAGACCCTACACCCCAATCTCTGGGAAAAGGGCCCAGGAATCCTCTACTGAGAGGTGGTTCTGTTTGTGTTTGCCTTTGGATGTGTTTCTTTGCCCTGAGGAAGTGGCGTGGCAGAGTGAGAGCTGGCTTCCTGTCACCTTCTAGCTCTGAGACTTTGGGCAATTTTTGTTTTAACCTCTCTGAGTCTCCATTTCCTTACCTGTAGAATGGAGATGACATCAGATTAAATCACCCACAGCTGTTAAGAGCCCTGCTTTCGTTTCCTTGCAGATTCCAGCCTCCTGGTCCTCACCCTTGCCTTCCCCCCGCCCACTGCCAACCCACTCCCCATTCTCCCCATGTCACTGGGAAGTTTCTTTCAAGAATGTGGTCCAGTGGCTTGAAGAAAAACCAGATGTTTCAGACACTGGCATATTTAGGGTGAAGACACTTCCTTGAGTTCCTATCAAGATGCCAAAATAAAGATAACCATAGTTATCCCCCAAAGGATGGAAAAAGAATATTCCTGAAACCAGTTTCAGAGTCTCAACATGATCCAAAGCAACATTACAGATTTCCCGCAAAGTCAGTAGCTGGAATCTTGCAATTTCCTTCAACAGAAACGTTAGTGTTGACTCACTTAGAGATGACGTATTTTTTTAAAGTCCATAAACTCCTAAATAAGAAATGGTTTCAGAAAGTCCCTTATTGAATTACTCTCCAAGATCCCCTGAGAGGGCTGAGGCAGATCTAGTAGCCGTGGCCTCCCAGAACATCTGACGTCTGTACTCTCTTCCCGCTGCCCTGCCACGGCCCTCCACTCCACGTAGGCCAGGCTCCTCCTGGTGCCTGAACACCACCAAACAACGCCAGCCCGAGTCCTCATCACCACACGTGCCTTCTTGTCCTCCCCACCCCTTCTCATCCTTCAAGTTCTACCTCCTCCAAGAAATGTCCAGGCCTCTCCAGGTCCCCAAGTTTGCAGGCTCCTTCTCCTGAGTTCCCAGAGCCTTAGTTACCCACACTTCCTCCTTGACCTCTTTACTGGGAGCTGGCTGGAAGCCTGGATTCTTAGGCAGGGCCCAGTGCAGGGCCCTGAACAAAAGAAGTGCTCAATAAAGCTTTACTGGTTGCTGGATTTGATAAGCCCTCCAAGGGGTGGAAGTGGAAATTCAAATTAACTTAGCACCTAGTCTAAATTATATCAGCCTGAGACCTGCATGACTGGGTTTAGGTCAAGTCCCACTGAACCTGAAGTTGGAAGAGAGGAAACAAGAGTTTCAACAAAACAGTCTAACCACAGCGTTACAGACCTTGTTTGTTACCTGCAGTGACGCTTTTGGTTTCAGACA